>JAJQOW010000389.1:0-121365 GCA_037975125.1 Latrodectus hesperus | reverse complement strand
TATTTGCCTTGCAATTACTTGTTAAAACAAGTTTCTATCCTTCCGTAGACAAATGCTCTTATTTTATTATGGGATTAAAAAAATGAAAATAGATTGGTTTCAGTTATAACAAAAGTAATCAAATATTTCAATTTATTTCATATTTTATTCAATAAATTATATTTTAAAATGGCAAAATGAACTTATGAATGTAACTAAGAACTGTGTCAAAAATGGCATATAAGATAAAGACAATCGAAAATATTAAATAGTTCTTAAGGATTTTAATTCAACCATGAAATGGTTGTATTTCTAATATTGTATTGTCAACTTACATATGGCTTGTGCAACCATGGTTTTCGTTTCTACAAAATGATCCATGCATCTACGTTGCGTTCAAGCCGAAAGAGTCATTCTCAAATTGAATCTGATTTTTCCAGAATCAGTGCTATGGACCATGGTTAAATGGTCTGTGTCCATGTGCCAATGCTAAATAGACATGAACTAATTAGGAACACAATAAAGTGTTGTTGATATTAAGCCGTATCGGACCTAAGCAATTAACAATTTCAAGGAACAAAATACTTTGGGTCTTTAAGAGTAATTCTAAATGTATTTATAAAATTTTAATATTCAAATTATTCAACATCAATATTATTTGAAATCACCAAAAATAATGTAATTGTGAATAAGGTAACTTAAACTATTTTCAACACTTATTTAGTAATAAGTGTATAATATTCTTTGTAAGAAATATTGCATTATTAAGAATTCAATAAAACGTACTTGATTATAAAATTTATATTCCTTTTAATCAGAAAACTCTTTCACTTTCATATACAATATTCTTAATGATTGTGATTAATGCAATAACTAGTTACATCTACTTGGCAGTTAATGCTCAGTCCTTAATTAATGTTATTCACCAAATTCCGCTTAATTTTAGATATAAACACCAATTTCATATATTGCTTATCATGGACTAAGTATCGGTAAATTTCTTTTCACTAGAAAAGTCATCTCATTTGCAATTAATTTGAATAATTTGCAGTTCGTATAAATCTTTGTAAGAAGAAATAAATTTCTTAAATTTAATGTTCGTATAAAAGCAGTTTTATGTGTTTCAAATTTTTTTAGACTATTACTGAAATAATTACCGCTGTTAAATGTTCTTAATATAATTATCACTCAACATTCCTGGTTATATATATATATATTCAAATTTACATGAAAATTATTATGAAACTTGGCTTTGGAAATTGAAGAAAAGTTGGTGGAATGCTTTTAAAAACCTCCTATCAATGTAAGAGAAAGAAAATATTTTCTTGTGACCTACAAAGAATAAATTATTTCTGCTCTACTTATATCTCAGCTAACCCTTGAATTAAAAAAAATGTTTTTAATTAAATTAAATTAAAAAAAATGTGAATTAAAAAAAATGTTTTAAATTCTCTTTAATATGTAATCACGCTACTTTGTTGTTGTTGTTGCTGATCCTTGTTGTCTAGCAGTGCTAGACCAAGTCTATAACATTGTACACTCTCAGGAAATCAATGACCAATAATGGTCGCTCCAGAAGATCTTTATCGAGTCCCAAGCACTCAAGGATATGATCCGGAGTGGCTTGGCTTTTGAAACACTTAGCGCAAATTGGAAATTCCTTTTCTTTGTTGTTAAATGCCAATGATCTTAGGTGGCCACTTCGAAAACGAGTTATTGTAGTTTGTTCCAGTCTGCTGCACCGGAGGGATAGAGATCCGCCGGGACGATTACCCTGGTACCAATGGTGCACGGGGGGAATGGCAAATGCAGACCGAACAAGGCCTTTCTGTCTAGAGTATGGTTCAGAATAGGTAAGAGACGCCGGAGTAAGCAAAGGCTCGTCAGTACCTCTTTTTGCTAGGGCATCAGCCAATTCGTTACCCGCAAGGTCTACATGGGAAGGGATCCACTGTAAGTGAATCTCACGAGATAAGGAGAGCCGTCTAAGCTTGTCCAAGATAGCTACTCCTGTATTATCACGGACTCTGTGCCAGTTAGAAAGATGCTGGATGGCGCTCCCAGCATCTTTCTAACTGGCACATTTCTATTCCCTATGAATGTGTGGTCTGATAATTTTTAAATCATCTGTAGAAAAGATGTATCAACTTTATTTGAGGTCATTTTAGGGATCGCAATTTTTATATTACAAAGATTTGAGAAGAACACTATTCATTAATGCATAAAACTACTAAGCTTATTTGCCTTGCCGATTTAGCGTGAATACAAAATACAGTGTTTTTCTTAATTTGGTGTAATATTAAAATTTAAGCAAATATGAAACTCTCACACTGGTTCAAAATTGGGTGGAAATGTTTTAAAACATAAGTTAAATGTGCAGTGGTTTTCGTAACAAACTATAAATGGTATTAAGAGTGTCCATACCGATATTTTAAGATATCTTTTAAAATAGATTAAAATTATAAAAAAGGGTAAACAATTTTATAGTAATATTAAATAAATGAAATTACAGAACATAAGGCGAAACAGGGTGTAATAGTTCTCGATAAATATATGCCTTATATTCTAAAAACTGAAGCCGATATGTTTCGGAACATATTTTAAGAAATGTTGTCAAAGATACCATAGATTTTACTTCTTCCACTTATTCAATGCAATTTCGCAACCAACAGTTGTGTCAAGATTTCCTTTATTTAAAAAAGAGTTATCTAATTAAAAACATTACATCTGCTTAGTTGATTCTAAAGAAAACAAAGGTTTCTTCTTAGAATGCATGATGAGACTATGGGCACACATGCAACGACTATCCACTTATAAAAAAGAAAATTTATGGAAAGCAATAGCATATGATGCAAGAAAATGTTCTCTCTACATAATCAGCTCTTACATTTAATCATCTGTTGCAAATAATCACGAGTTCTTCAAATTCCAAATGTTAAATTCTTGAACAATCATTTTACTAAATGAAACAGTAAAAGTATTTTATGACTAACAATACTAGGGCTGAGATATATTTTTAGAAAATTAAAAAAGAGAGATAAAGACTTATTTACTCTTCAAGAAACTTTAGACTGCCATTCAAAACAGGATGTGAGCCACACCTTTCTGCCCGAACCGTTGCTATTCCTGCTACACTGGAGCTAATTAATCCATGTGAAAGGTAAATCTGAAATTTGCCAATTTCCAGCTTCCATCTAAGAATGAAAATTTTTTGGGAGATGTTTTAGTTGCCGAGTATAGGCTTGTCGTTAAGCCTAATGAAGTAGCTCCAGAGGAGCATAATATGATGGGAATATTACAGCTTGTCAGCCACTAGGCGTGATAAATGTCTGAATGTGAGGGATCATTGTGTGCCGAGTATAGGCTTGTCGTTAAGCCTAATGAAGTAGCTCCAGAGGAGCATAATATGATGGGAATATTAAAGCTTGTCAGCCACTAGACGTGATAAATGTCTGAATGTGAGGGATCATTGTGTGCCGAGTATAGGCTTGTCGTTAAGCCTAATGAAGTAGCTCCAGAGGAGCATAACATGATGGGAATATTAAAGCTTGTCAGCCACTAGACGTGATAAATGTCTGAATGTGAGGGATCATTGTGTGCCGAGTATAGGCTTGTCGTTAAGCCTAATGAAGTAGCTCCAGAGGAGCATAACATGATGGGAATATTAAAGCTTGTCAGCCACTAGACGTGATAAATGTCTGAATGTGAGGGATCATTGTGTGCAGAGTTAAACTAATGTTCCTTGCATATGAAATAAATTTTTTATACTCAGTATATCAATTTTATAGCAAAATGGTCTTTACTATTCTGTTAATTCTCATATCATCCCCAAAATTTATGAAAGTTTCGTTAATTACTAAATAAAACCATACCACATCAAAAAATGTTATGATTTGGCTGAAACACGGTGATCGTGCAGTTGTTAAACAATGATGAATTGAATTTTACATTTTCGATGAAAAATTAGGTTATACCAAGAGTTAGGTTATATCAAGAGCATAAAAATCACCAACCACCGTATTTGGCACCCTGGAAGGTATGGCATTCGTGACAATTGAAGTAAAGCTCAAAATCATGACATCAGAATCCTTTGACTTATGTTATAATTCAGTCTATAAGCGACGTTACAGTAAGCTTTCTAAATTTTAATTCCCAAAGAGAAGATAACATGCCAAATTGCGTAAAAAGAATGCCAAAATCCGGAGTGGTTTTTAAGTTTTACTATTCATCAAACTGTTTTGGAGTGTTTTATTTATTTTTGAGACAGCCATGAAATCGTTTCCAATTTTTTTTATTTTCGATGAAAGTTTGGGTTATAAAGTTTAATTTAAAAAAAAAATAAATTTTGATATTTTAAAGACAGAGTTACCTAAGGAGTAGATGATGCACTTGGAATTTCAGTTTCCTCTTCAATATATAAAGACAAATTTATATTCAGAGAAACATTTGTTCAATTTTCAGCTACTTGATTTGTTCAAAAATTTAAATTTAACAATATTTCTATAATTTGAAAATACTGAAGCACGGCATAATTTCATTACTTTAGAATTATATATTTTACATACCAAAATTAATTTTACTCTGTACATAAATGTTTTTAAACAGTGTGAGAACAGTTCAAATGCAAACATAAAATGCATATTACAGTATTTATATTTTATAAAAAAATATACATCTTCATATTTGTTCTGAATCAAGTAAACATTTTGATAAAGCATTACAAAAGTTGAAAAGATGTACTGTTTCATGTTAGAATCAGATCAGACCAAATTCAGAAGGGCTTTCGAAAAATAAAGCATTTCAGAAATTTTGTATTATCCCAAAGTCCATTACAACGTCACGAGCTGAATTCTGCAACATGCATAGCGCTAGTTTATTTATTTTCCCAAACATCTTCATCCCCCTCTTAAGCAGCTTCAGGGGGGTCTTCAACGCCTGAAAATAACGAGGCATCAATTTACATATCATTATACAAATGTTAAACGATAAACAATGTTGATTTAAAAAACATCTGTGTTTCAGATTTAAAATGCAATTTAAAGGGCTAATTTTTAATATTGACAGAGGTATATTGTTATACAAATAATTTATTTTCAAAATATTGAATAAAATTAACAAAAACTAATTTGCTTAAGAACATAAAATATATATAATTTATAAAAGTAAATTTTCATTTTATCGATTTGCTATTTATTAGTAAAAAAGAATTTATTAAAATCATTTGATCATTAATATTATAATTTAATAATACATAATAAAATTATATTTTAATTAATTTTAATTTAATTTGTATTTTAGATGAAAAATTAATATCAAGAGTTTTGTTTCTAAAATGTTTTCAATTTTGTGTTCCACAGAAAAAATTTTTCTTAGTGTATAATTCATTAAGATAAGATATACATTAATATTAATAAATTTTTACATATCATGCATATATAAAGAACTGTATATCCTAAAATATAATAAACATTTTAGTTATTGAATGAATTTATACTTTTAAAGGTAACACAGACCCCTTAAATCAAGTTGTTACTAAAATTAATATAATTAAAACGTATTGAAATAATCAAAGAATTATTATATCAATTGATGCAATTATTGGCTTGAATATTTAATGCAAATGATTCGATCATTAATTGCTAATGAATAAATGAATCAGGACTCATTTTACAGAAATAAAAATTTGACATATTTAAACTTTAAGCCAATTTATCATCTTGTATTCTTTTAAGAATAACAAATTGCGATTTCTCTTTTTAAAACTATGCAATCATTTCTAAACTCGGTTTGCTAGAAGCTTTGAAAAATACAACTCAGTATTTACAAGAAATTTCATTCAAATACAACTATTTAAATTACCCAAATTTTCTGCTTTAAAAATGAACTATTTTGCAATTATTTGAGATTTGCCTTCTTCAGAAGCAGGTGATTTCGTTTTAACTGAATCGTGACATATTACTGAAATCAGAAAATCACCAAAGGTCAATCGTCCAAACGGCTAAGTGAAGAGAAATTTTCTGGCTAAATAAAGTCAATAACACTTTTTCTGTATATAATTAATTCCTTTTTATTTCAAATAAAACACGTCAATTTTTATTGTTATTCTTTCATTTTTGGTTATGAGAGCTGAAAAAAATCATTATTACACTCATTTGGTCTGGTGCAAAATTGGATGGCGTGACACTAAAATGTAAACACCAAAAATAATGTTTATGGCAGTGTAAACTTGCTACTACATTATATTGGGAAAATCTAAGGAAAATAACTTCATTTTAAAAATCTGGATATATGTGTACCTCATTCAAATATTACATATTTTTCAAGTATCCAAATTTATAATACTAACTATTTCGCAAATTTCTTTTGTAGAAATTATTTTTTTCAAATGATAGCAAAATAATGAGAAATATCAGTGATTTGCAAACATTTATTGCACATTTAGGTTAAACTAAACTACTTAGAAAACTTCCCTTTGTTATATCATTTTGAATTAATATTTGAGATTAGAAATTAACAACATGTATTTCCACAATGGTTATTCAATTAGTAGCAAATAAAAACTACTCAAACTGAGTAACAAGTCTTATAAATATCTTTCTTTCCAAAATTACTAATCAAACAATTAAACCTGTTGATAATAATTTAAATAAAAATACAAAAAAAGAAAAATTAAGTGATGAAACTTTGAGTGACTGCTAGAAATATAAAACTAAGAGAATAAAGACAAATATCAAACACATTATAATTTCTGTTAATCATTTGAAATATATATTCGCCAATGTTGATTACAGCATTCAAACACAATTCCTATTGTTTTTATAATTAAATTAATTGCACAATAATGTGCTGCAAAAAATATAGAGTTCAAAGTCATACACCGAAATAAAGAGGAAATGTAAAATGAAATAAACCAAAATGATGGTACACTGCAAGAAAATATAAAATTCTATGTCATTTTGATCAAATGTATAAAACTACTTTCGTTCAAAATTTTTTTACTCATAAAACATCTTCAAACTTTTCTCAGAACACAGTAAACAGCTGCCAAAATATAATGTACCAGGCAGTTTCAAAGCCATTGATTTTTAAAATATTTGGATAAACTTCGAGCTTTGGAATCACATGGGTTATACGGCACCTGTAACTTTTTTTAAAATAGTTTTTCATGACATAATTTCGTATACTACATCCTCAATATTAAAATTATGCGTAGAAATGAATACATTTCCTTTAGTTTTAAAAGTTAATATCAGTATCGTATACAAAAATAAATTAAAAATAGATGATAAAAACTTTACTGCAGGTAGCATTATCAAAACATTTTAAGACTTTGAAGAATTATAAGAATATAAGTATTTTATCACATTCATATATTTATTGGAAGATTACTAATAATTTGGATTATCACGAAAGAAATTTAAATTAAACTTAATAAAAGTTTAATTAGGTACTTGTTATGAAAATGGATTTTACAAATTATCACTAAGTTTATTCAAATTCTCTTAAATATTCCGTATTATTTCTAATAAATACTTCCAATAAATTTGTAAAAAGGAATTTTTCCTAATTTATTGCTTCAAGCTGACATTAACTTACTATTCATACATAAAAACCGTTCATAGTAAAATATTTTGAACAAGTTTTCCTATGTGTGCTCGATGGATTGGCAGACGTGGACCTATCTTTTGGCCAGCCAGATCACCTGATTTACTTCTTCTTCTTCTTCTTAGAATTGGGTTTGTATGTCATTGGGCACCTCTGCTTTTATCAGCATTTTGTACCATTAACTCCAAACCCAATGTTTCCTAGTTCCAGTTGCTCGGGTCACCCACTTTATTAATAAAGTCCGATAACCCTTTCATGGAGTCTAGGTGTAACTCTCTAGTATGGTTGATGCCTAAAGAGGTTAATCTAGAGAGGGCAAGAGCCTCGCATTCATAAATGATATGCTCTGCCGTTTCCTCTTGCGTATGACATTTCCAGCATATAGGGTCTTGCTGAAACAGTCCCATCTGGTCAGAGAGTCAGTCATACTAGGGATAGCTTCCTGACTTTCACCAGAAGATGGTTTGGAGGTCATTTCTACCTCAAGTGAAGGATTCATTACTGTCCCTTTACAAGACTGCCTCTGAGTTCCCTTGTCTTTTTCAGCAAGGTCTACTTCAGAGGCATCACCTGCAGATGCAGAAAGGTTTGTTATTTCTTGTGTCTTTTCAGCCACAAGATAACAATTTATAAGCTCAGGTAATATAAGTCCACCCAGCATTGCCTGAGATACTGGGCAAGGCAAATTACTCTAGAAGTTTGCCAGGCAACTAGAGGCTCCGTTAAGACACCAATACCGCGGTGCCAATTAGCCCTAGGCACGGATCGCATAACACCAGGGTTTACGGGAGCTGGTTCGCGGCCTCTGATTCTATATTCAAGGCTATCCTGTCATTCCTACAGGACGTTCGGTGATCCGTCACCTACCGACGCGCTTGGTAGCTGCTCAGGCCCCAGGTCACCTGATTTAACGTCCATAGATTTCTTTTTTCGAAAGACCTTGTGTATGAGACCCCCAGCGACAGTGAAATGGACAGTGAAACACGAATAGCGGCCGCCGCCGGCACTGTCCTTGAAATGCCGGGTGTTTTTGAAAAATGTTCGGCAGTCAATGTAACGGCGCTGTGAAGTCTGTTCGTGTAAATGGTTGCAATTTGAGCACCTATTGTGAACTACTTTATCAATGTGCTGTAATATAAGTCACATTCCTTACCACTTAATTGTACTCATTTTTTATGTTACCTTTACTTCTCCATTTTGTTCATGTAAATGACGTTTGCGGACAGACGTTCCTATGTGAAATCGGTTTCCTGACGTACTCCCTCCCTCTCCACGAAATTTTTACGATGCATTTTGAATCACCCTGTATGTATATATATATATATATATACTAGAAATCACTCCGGGGACAGTGAACACCCTTAACTCCAAGTCCAAAGATGCGACCCTTTTGCTGAATGTATCTAGATAGCAGCCGATGGACACACTGGGGAGGAAGGTGCCCTCCCTTCTAAATGGTTCCCATGATTTTGTCCAGAAGAGACAAGAAGCAAACCGAGTAGTTTTAGCGGCTGACGGAGAGCTCCCACATTTACCGTTGAGGGATGGAAGGGATGAGAATAAAGTAGAAGGCGAATAAATTAAAGAAGAATAAAGATCTTAAGGTAAATCGCGGGATTGGAACAATCGTACTTACCTAAAGGAGGTGAGCTCTATTACGTACTACTAATTAGGAAAATTCAAACCTGAAGCCAACCTACATGTCTTTCTATAGCGATGTCAAAGTAAATGCAATTGCTATGACGATTTTTGGGCAGTTTACTTTTTACAAGAGAACTACTTACTGAGATGAAAATAATAATGAAAAATAAACATGATGTGATGTATAGAGACAAAGTGCAATGTTTATTATAATAATTTGTAAAAAGTTCAGAAATAAAATTTTTTAGTAGATTATAAAATTAATTGGGATATGTGAAATATGATTAATTATGTTTCTTTTATGTAAAAGTTTTCAATGGAGAAAAATATTTGTAGATGAAATAAATAATATTCAATATTCATTTAAAATCTTAGACAGCAAAAACATATATAGGCTTCAAAACACACACACACAGATCTTAAAGAATATTTCTCATCACTCTTACTAGCAATTTAAACTATATTTTGTAGAAGTATTCTATATTAGGTTCTATGAACCGAAAAAAGATTCTATTTTTAGTAAAAATCAACTTTGGATATTAAATTTAAGAAAATGAAATATCTATTTCTTCACTCTTTTTAACTGCAAATATATAATATCATAATTGGGAAAAATATTTTTAGAATGAATATGGACTGTTTCATTAAACATAATAAAAGGGTGAGGATATGTTTAACATTTACTTATGGCAATCCCAATGAACGTTTACAATTTAGCTATTCTCAGCAAAATGGCTCTTAACTGTTCAGGAAATATTCAGAATCTGTCGTCTCTAGTGTCAATCGCGGATAAAATGCATTCAAAGAACTCTCCTGAACCCCATGTAATTATACAGGTTTGAAGTTATTGTTTATGCTATCGTTTAGTTATTGCTCAGTTACGCATCTGGACGAAATGTAGGAACTTTAACTAAAATATCTCTTCTCAGCTGACGGATGGCGGGAAGGCAGTAGGTCCCGGGTTCGGTTCCTGGTTCAGGCATGGATGTTTCTTTCTCTCTTTGTCTTTCTTTATCACTTCACTTTTGAGGCAAAGACTCACTTGCTGCTCCCCAATATGAGCTGCCATCACTTTGCCCATTATAGAGCTCTAAGGGCATCCGGGCATTAAAAAAGAAAATTATCACGTCACACATATAAAAAGGCATTTAAAATGAATTGAATGTAAATTTTAGTTTTAAAAAATAAAAGGTTTCTTATAATATTTAAATCAGTATATATATATAAATTGTGTGAAAAATAAAAGAAAAATAGATATATCGACAATAAATTCACTTTATGGAATCCAGCGAGGAAATATCGTATACTGAATGCATACAAAATAAAATGGAAACACATTAAGCGACTTTCAATATAATCGCTTAAAAGATTCTTAATATTGCTTACTCAATAAACATACGCAAACTAATTTGAACCTTTTTTCAATAGGGTTGTTTTCCTCCCTTGATGCTATTTTAATGAATTTATAACCAAATAAAATAAATGGAATTCACTGTTTTCCTATTTTATTTTTATCTATTTATTTATTTAATACATTACATATATTCAGACTTGTATGCTTGATTCTTCAGATCCGTTTGTAAGTCTTCGTCGATATTAGGACAAATAGCATAATGACAGATGTTTAACTTTTCCTATTTTAAAATGCCTTATTTCAGTTTGCTTCAACTAGACTCATCAAATTTTTTTATCTCAAATTTCTTTTGATTAAAATTTTTGAATTTCAAGCCAAAATACACAAGAAATTTCACGAGCAGTAATATCAGAGGTTTTCGATATTTTAAAACTGTGTATGCTCTTTTTTGTGAATATATTAAATTCTCTATGTGAAACAAATATGTATCCACAAAAAATGTTAAAAATCGCTTTAAAAAAAGAAAGCTTTCTATTAAAATTATTTCATTTAAATTATAAGTTTTAGATTCCAATAAGTATATATCTATATCTATCTATCTATCTATCTATCTATCTATCTATCTATCTATCTATCTATCTATATATATATATATATATATATATATATATATATATATATATATATATATATATATATATATATATATATATATAGATAGATAAATATAAACATATGGATATATATATATATATATATATATATATATATATATATATATATATATATATATATATATACACTATATGTATATAATGTGCTGTTGCTGTTGGCTTATCCTTTGTCAGATCAACTACAATAAATGGATGACAGTTAGAAAGTCGATGACTCGCAGTGAATCTGAGGATAAATCGTCCCCGGTTAGTCCGACGCAACCCAGAATATGTTTTGGTGAGGCTGGATGGTCACAGCATTTTTTACAAGTGGGATAATTTTTCGTGCCACGTTCAAACGATAAATATTTTAGATGTCCACTTGAGAATCTGGCTAAGGCAGTCTGAGATTTTATTTACAGAAGAGTTCCAGGAGGATGTTCCAGAGTACCATTGGCGTGTGTGGGTGGAATTTGCCAGATTGAATGTAGTCTAGATTTTTCATTAGAGTCAAGTTCCTGATATGTAAGTGATGAACCAGTGGCTGCATGTTCCTCACCGCCCTCTTTGGCCCGTCGATCTGCGGTCTCATTCCCACTAATGTTTACGTGGGATGGAATCTATTCGAGATGTACATCATGGTCTTGGGAGATCATTTTCAGTTTGAGCAGAGCAGATATACTTGTTTAATCGCATGTGTGTGTGGCGAGGGGCTGGCTGTCACTTGGTGGAATGGCTGTAGTATGTCAGAACAGTATTCTCCTGGTGGAGGCATCCAAGGCATGGAAAGCATTCCGCTGTACTCAGCCTACAGCCAAATGAGTAGAGTCTTTCTTCTAGCTCCTGTGCTCAATTCTAACAGAACGCGCCTTTTCCCTCCGTTTGTGAGCCATCTCACCTCGTAGATCTCGTCTACCAGAGGCTGGACGCGGAAATTATTACCAACAACATTTATATGTGTGTATTGTACAAATGTTATGATTAACATCTAATACCAATAAATTTGTCTTCATATTTAAGTTTGGATCTACACTACTGGCCATTAAAATTGCTACACCAAGAAGGAATGCAAATAACAGAACGATATTTATTAGACACATACATTATAGTGGAAAGAACAAGTGATTAGATTTACAGGTAATTAAGATGTATAGATCTTGAGAAATCAGTACCCAGAGCAGCCACTTCTGGCTGCAATAACCGCATTTATCCGCCTAGGCATGGAATCAAACAGAGATTGTATGGCATGTACGGGGATCTCAGTCCATGCAGCTTCAACACTATACCACAGTTCATCGACAGTAGTGGATGGTGAGTGATGGCGTGCTAATCGCTCGGCAACTATTGACCACACGTTCTCAATTGGTGACAGATCAGGAGAACGTGCTGGCTAGGGTAACAATCGAACCTGTTCTGTATCAAGGAAGTTCAGAACAGTACGGGCAACATGACGTCGTGCATTATCCTGTTGAAACAAAGCATTAGGGAGACCTCGAAGATAGGGCAGAGCCACGGGCCTTAACAAATCGGAAATGTAACGGTTGCTGTTCAAATTGCTGGTAATGCGAACAAGAGGTAATCGAGACGTGTATCCAATGGCACCCCATACCATCACTCCAGCAGATGGGCCAATATGGTGATGTCCAATGCAAGCTGGCAATGCGCGTTCTCCCCGATGCCTCCAAACATGGATGCGGCCATCATACTCCTGTATACAGAACCGAGATTCATCTGTAAAGATGACATGATGCCATTCCCGCGTCCAGGTTTGTCGTTGATCAAACCATTGAAGGCGCTCCTGTCTGTGACGCAGCGTCAATGGTAGCCGAAGCCATGGTCGCCGTGCAGACAATCCATGCTGCTGCAAACGTCGTCGAACTGTTCGAGTAGAAACTTGTTGCCTTGCAAATGACTCCATTTCTCGACTCAGGGCTCGTGACGTGGCTGTACGATCCCTTGTGACCATGCGGATAAGATGTCTGTCTTCTCTTCTGTTAGTGATGGGGGGTCGCGGAGATGCTGCAGGACGTTCCGTATGATTGTCCTGAACCCATCGATTCCATATTCTGCTAACAGTCATGGGGTCTCGACCGACGCGAGCAGCAATATTGCGGTACGATAAACCGCAATCCCGGTAGGCTATAATCCTTCCTCGATCAAAGTCAGACACGTGCTGATAGGCATTTCTTCTTCTTACACGAGGCATTACAACAACTTTCTTTGCCGAAAACAACGTTGAAATGGAAATTGAGTATGAGAAAACTGCTGTCAAATCTTTGGTTTTATACACATTGTAGATGTCGCTACTGTCGCCTGCTTTGTATGAATGTGCTGAAAATCTAATCATTTGCATATCACAGCAAGTTCTACCTGTCATGCAGATTTCACGTGTGTGATGTGCTGCTTTCCTGGTGTAGCAATTTTAATGGCCAGTAGTGTACATAGGAAAGAGAAACTTCATCTAAAATTTCTGATATTTTATATTGGGTCATGGTGCCAGCAATCTTTGTTGAGTGTCTCAATGATAATATTTCAGAAGCTGTATCATAAAAATAAACTGAAAATCTCTGAATATTGATAACACATTGAGCAGTTATTTTCATAATATTCTATTGTAATTTAATTCATAATAAGAACAAAAAAAGAACAATCTTACAATTCAGTTCATTTTAATCACTTAATTCGACTTTCTAAAAAGAGCTGAAATGTACATATTGAATAAGACTGACTAAATTAAACGTATGATTTAATACAATTTTAGAGCTTTTCGAATTATATCAAGGAACTTATTAAAAAATTAAAGACTCTTGTAAGCTTAGAGTTTTTAGATTGAAGTTATACTTCCAAATTTCGGCTGATTAATCCCAAGCATTTAAATTAATTTAAGATATTTTATATTCATTCAGAATAAGATATTCAAAATGCGTTCAAGTAGAATTTCGTGGAATATAATGAGAAAGGGTTCTGGATCATGAGTGTAAATTTTTATAACTGTTTGTCTCAATCGCATATCAATTTCATTTTTACCGGTGACATATATCTTCTGATTTTAAATTTTTCTTGTGTTTGAAAAAATCACTTGACATTTTATTTTTAAATCTACAAAACGTATTTTATTCGGTATTTTTTTCGTTTTAGGAATTTAAAGAAAGTAACGAAAATGTTGCCCTCCTTGTGTGATTCAGAGAATGATTCCGAACATTCAACTTTTAAGTGCATGATGAAAAGTATCAGTGTACTGGCATACTTCAGAGACACTTACGTCATATATCTATCATCATGATAGAAATATAATTTGTAAACAAAATCAAGGAGATTACTGTACTGAAGCTGTTCAATTCATCTCTGATCACTGCGGCGGTTAGTTATGACTCAGCTTTTGTTGTATTCTCTAGATGGATATTTTTTAAAGGTAGCTTTTTCCCTGGCTGGAAGTCCCTTCTAATATCTCAATATCCCGTCAGATTGTATCCCGTATCATTTTCCTATTTCCTTCCTTCCACGAAGTAGACTGCCCCAGTCCAAGACTTGCGGAAAACCGGTTCTAGAGAGAAGCGAAGGTACAAGAGTGAAGGCCGATGAGAGTTGCGGAAGGAGTGACCGAAAATTGACGAGGTGAAAGCATGAGCCCCACCCCTCTCAGAAAGACTGTGTTCGTTATTGAAGCCAGACATTCTACTGGATTCTAGAAATCTGCGAAGTCACAAAGTTGAAGTAATCAAATCCGATGAAATTTCAGGCTGGATAATACAATATTTACTCCCTTAACGTGCGAGTCCAGATTATGGAAGTCCCCCTGAAGAAATGTGCTTACAGGCCTTAAAATAGGCCCGCCTAGTTATAACATGTTCTTTCGTAAATCCATGTTTTTTATGTAGTCATTTTTCCAGCCAGTAATCTTTTTAACGAAGTACCCCCTATTTTAATACTTATATCACTAATTATAAATTATGTGTTCCATGTGGACACTTTAACATGTTGTTAGTGAAGCATTTGAAATAACATGTGTATAACTTTGCATGTAAATTGATTTATGATTAACTTAAAAAGCACTTATTAATAACAAAAAGAAAGTCAGTTTCTGCATCTATTTTTAGGTTTAAATCTGGGAAGATAAAAAATAATTACACAACGCAATGTTAAAAAAAAATAATACACTATTGAAATTCAAAACATTATTTTAAATACTATATGATAATATACTAATTATCTATACAACAAAATGGTGCCTTTTAAATTGGATTTTGTAAAACTGAAACTGGATTAAGATTCTGGCTTGTTTTTTTTAAACATGGCTGAATATTTAAGGTTTACACGTGGTAAATCACCTTGTTCAAATATTTACATTAATCTGTTTATTTTATAGTAAGTGGGCCGACCTATGGCTGAATGGTAAGCGCTCCTGACTCCTGAGCTGTGGGTCCTGGGTTCGAATCTCGGTACGAGTATGGATGTTACTTTATTTTTTTGTTCTCTCTGTCCTTTCTTCTATGATGTTGTATGAATGTGGCCTGCCCTATAAACGGGTTTGTGGTGGTATGGCGCGGGTAACTCTACTCGCCTCCGTGACTTGGTTCACAGGTGCCCACTGGGTAACGACAAATGTGTAGCAGTTTCCGGCCTTGTTGTGGCATAGGGTTCAACCCTCATGTTCCCGCCATTGGAAAAAATATTAAGTGGAATTGTGTATGTGATATAATTAATTATTATAAACAATTACCTGAATTTTATGTATTTTTAGTTAATATTTGTCAAGATAAATTATTTTTGAAGATAAATATTTATAATTAACGTAATTATGTATAGCGAAACTCAAACCGCTTCATGTGTTGTGTTATTAGAAATTCCTAATTTTGGTGAAATTCTCTATAATATTCCTGTATTTGGTGATAGGTTTAAAGATGTTTCAATATCACAATTTTTGTATAGAATAGAGGAAACTGGAGACCATTGTTCATGACGCCCAAAAGATAAATTCTTAGCTTTAAAATTAATAATTTCTGAAGAAGCTGATGCATTTTTCTTAAATCAGGGTAACCTCAAAGAGAAGTGTTCATGTGCAGATGTATGCTCGACGCTTTGTGATGGCTTTAGTTTGTCAAACTATGACAACTGATATATCTCCTGTAGCTACGAGCTATCAGTTACATTCAGAAAAAATATTCTCGAATCGAGAATATTTTTCTACAGATATATGCCTATCGTACAGATACATGCCTACTGAAACAAGGCCTCAATTCTCGCAATATAGATTGGTTTTATTATTTTCCAAGGCCAAAAATGGCTATGCCCGAAAAACTAGGCCCATTACAGCGTGTTCAAGTCATTCAATGCCAGTGGATTACATATAGCTATTGGTGCTCTTGTACTCCACTCTTCCAAACCTATTCCAAAAAATAGGTATACCTAGGTGATTTCGAATAGTTTTACACTCTGGCAGGAAGCTATCTTCCACCTGACATAAAAAGTGAAATCGTTATGAGAGTATTGGTCGACATGGAGTACCTTCTCTTCTAAATTCCATTGCTGTCATTGTTCTAGAGTTGAGAGTTGGAGGGCAGAAGAGACCACTTAAGTGAGAAGCTGGTATAGGATGGGAGAAAAATAAGTAATATGAGAAAGGCTGTACCATGAAGAAGAATGGACAATGATTTCGTTGAATCAATCAGAATCTATTTTTCAAGGTTACTTCACATTTGCACTGCACTTTTTATTTTTTCCAATATTTTTATACAGAAGTGTTTCTTGAAAAAGCCTTTGTTTCCTGAACAGTTTCTTTGCCTTCCGTTGCTCAGCATTATGGGGGCTGACAAGGGCAATATTTGATAGCTTCATCTATAAGTACAATAGCAAATATTGCATGCAATTGAATTATTTTGATATTTTAAATACAATATCAAAATTTTTGCAGTATTAGTAAGGCGATTCCAGCGCAATGTAACGCCGAAAAGATGATACAGTAACCATTTCATTTTTCATAGCACTGATTGTGCAATCAAAACGCTCATATATATATATATATATATATATATATATATATATATATATATATATATATATATATATATATATATATATATATATATATATACGTATATGTGCGTGTGGTGTCAGATTTCATATGTTATAGCACACGGAAATCTGTATTTATATAAAAAGACAATATTAAAAAAAAGATAAAAAAAGGAGACGTATACATTAAATAGAGATAATACTCAAAAGTACAGAGGATGTTGGAGAACGTTTTGAACATTCCTTTTGAATTCAATGGTATATAATACGTTTGAAACTACAGAAGATTATAAATGAAGCTCAAGAAGCAAATGTTAATCGGCCAATATTGTAAATAAATATCATAAAATGTTGTTTGACAATATTTTTTTATTGAATATTAAATTGTGACCTCACCTAGATAATATTATATTTCAACATTAAGTGAAATTATTTAATATTATATAATATAGTTTGGTATTCCATTTCGAAGTTAAATAATATTTGAATTTTATAATAGATAATTCATTCCATTATAAGATTATTTATTGTTTAATTTGAATACCGAAAATCCTCTTTTGGTATTGGAAGGAAGTTTTTTTACATGCAATCATTTTACACATGTTTTAAAAATTCTGCACTTTCCATAACTCTCAAAATGTTACATTCAATTCAATTATAAATCAGTTTCTAGACAGACTTTCTTACCCATAAAATCTCACAAGCCACACTTAGTTTTTCCTAATGAAGCACATCTTACTATGCTTGAGAAAAAAAAATATTTACACAAGATAAAATTTGTAATACTTTTAACAGTGGCGTAGTGAGCATAATTGACGCCCGGGTACAGTACCTTTTTTATGCGCCCCCTTGAAAAAAATAGTAATACAATATAAATATGGGAATAAAATGTGTTAAGTAATAAGAGATATATAATAATATAATGATATATAATACATTATAATAAATAGAGTATAATTGTAATAAGAATACAATATAAATAATAACTGAATATAAAATAATCGAAAATATAGTAATTTAAAGTCTCAAGCTCAGCTTTAAATTTAAACAAAATACACAATTCTATTTTTTTAAAAAAAACACTTATATTGAATTCGGAAATGTTTCAGTAGAATAATCGGACTTATGTGATATAGAATTAATTATAAAAAGATAGTAATTTTATATACTAATACAATTATTTTAAAAAACAAAATTTTTTAAATGAAATACTTCATTACATATCATTGATATAAGCAGATGTAATTATTTGCAGTCTAATATACTATACTATTCACATTTTTATTGCCTTTGCTGAAGTGAATTGATTAATTAATTTATCACAAAGTTGATCATTTCAAATTTTTCTTTTTCTGTACTTAAGATTGTTAAATCACTTAAACGGTTTTGACTCATGGTGGATCACAAATAAGTAAAAATTTTATTTTGCTAAATGAACGTTCACGTTGCAATTGATGCAGAAATAGTAAAATTATTTGAATGGCAACCTCTTCTTCTATCTTCACCGTATGAGATAAGACATGTTTTAAGTTTTAATAGGTTTAGGTGTAATTTCTTTTCTACTGCTGAATAACATCTTTCAGTCCTACATTTCTCTATAGACTGCTGTTCCATGGAAATGTGTGTGACAAAATTCTCCCAAAATTTTACATTTGTTAAGGATGCTGATTTCGCGCTCCTAAGGCACAGGTCCGAAGTTCGATTCTCAGCCTTGGTCAACTCAACCTTTCAGTGGGTGGATCAACTGAGTACCAGTCATGCTTGTGAACTAAACCCCGAGGATTTCGCTTTGGCCTAACCACCTAACCGGGACCCCAAGGCCCTCGGTTAGGAAAATAGAAATGGGCACTGTAGGCCTTGTGATCCGGGTATTACAATTTTGAAGTCGGGATATTTATTTATTTATTTATCTATTAATTTTTAACTTTTAAGAATATTGATTTTAATAATTTAACATTTCCCTAAAAATGTCTTAAAATTTTTTTAATGTATTTTTTCTAGCTTGTTAACCAATTGAAGCCATCAAACACTTTCATTCCCTGTTAATTGTGCATTATCTTATTCAGAGTCTTTCAGACTCTACAAATTGTTGATCATTAGGTGTTGAACGTATGAAATAACTTTTTATAGAATTTTAGAAAATTTGTTAAGATATTACTAACTTTAAAAACTTTAGCTATTTATTGCAAAATAATAATTGGGCAAGACTTCATACCCCTAATTTAGAATCAACTCACCTGATTTCTCTCTCTCTCTCTCGCACACACACAGAGTGATTTCGTTTTGTTTTAAACATTACCACAGATTAAACTGAAAATTTTACTTCATTTTCTTCATCTCAGAAAAATTCCTGTGAAAAACTTTAACTCTATGGGAAATTTCGCATTTAAAATAGCTTTTTAAATTGCATCATTCAGATCATTAATGTAAGCCAAAACTATTTTTACTGTAAAGAATTTAAATCACAAAACGTAATATTGATAATTTATAGTTCATTTTTATACCATAAAACGAATTTTTATGATTTAAAAATTAGAAGACCTTTGTTAATAAGTCTTAATCTGATTTCATTTTAGATAATTATATTATGCCATAGCATAATCAATGCAAATTTCAGGTAACCAAAGAAACGCTAATACAGACAACAAAAATATTTTGCGAATTTCTCAAATCAAAACACACATAAATTGAAGTAAAATTTTGTACATTTTAAATAATCAGAAATTTTCAGCAAAACAATATATATTATATCATTAAAAATAATTTTTTCTCAAAACAGATGCACTCTATATTGTTCTTTCAAGTTTTTCATTGATTTAAATAATTATCAAGAATTACAAGTGCTGAGATAAAAAATATATTTTTCGCCTAATTTTATTTAAAGAAATTTTCTCGATCAGTTATCATAGTAGTGAAAATTTTCTTCGTATATTTAAGGCATTTCATAAAACTGGTTTTTTAAGATTAAAATATATTTTATAATTAAAATAAGGGTTAACTTTTATTAACATCAAAATTTATTTCTATTAAGAATCATTTTGGAAGTGCTGTTCATGCATTGCCATAAAGTTTTTTCATTCAATAAATTTATATCATTTAAAGCCGATCTTAAAATTTTACAATGTAGAATGAGAAATATGTACGATTTCTTTATAAATTTCTTGAACGAATTTTTCAAATTAAAAAGTGTGCTTTTATATAAATTGAACTAATTAATTAAGAAATATATTCTGCAAATTTAAGCATACAAAAAAGAAACAAAGAACATTTAAAATAAAAAAGCATTTAAAAAGAAAAAAATATTTACAAAAGGGAAAAAAAAATTATAGATTTTTAACTTCTACCATTTGAAATAAAGAATTTTTCAATATAAGGGGCTATAATGTAAAGCTAACAAAATTACGAGTCAAATAAAAATTATTCATTTAAAAGCCATTTATTTAATGTTTAAATGTTTTTGTTTGGGGAAATATTTTTAACTAATAAGTAATTTAATAATTAATTTTCAAAACTCTGCAAGCAGATGTTTGGTAAATATTTATGCCAGCAATAATATGCAATAAATATTCATATCGAAAGAATACATAGTAGACAGAAAAAATACTTACGGCAATAATATTTTAAATGTCAAAACTCCAGATTTTCAAAAAATTACATTTTTGTTTCCGATGAAGAGACGCGTTTGGGAAGAAACGAAATAATAACCGTGTGAACAATGAAAAGGAAAGAAAGTTTATGTGTTTTCCAAGAATTTGGAAGTAATTAGTTCTCGATCCCCTCCATTTCGATTCCAGGACCCTACGCGGCATACTGTAGTGCTATTTTACGAAAATTTCCCCCCTTTCTCTGAAGGTCAGTCTGTTACCGGACACAATATTTTGGACAAAGCGCTAATATGAAGCGCGTTTCAGCTGGAATTTTCTCACACGCGACACTAGACTAAAAGGCTACAATAAAACCTGAGACAAAATACAAGGGTTTTACTTTTATTTTGGGACAATGTATAATACAATTCACAAAGTCTAAATGATCTCCAGTGGCTCAGTAGCTTCATGCCGCTTCCCGTAAGCTCAGCAAAGTGAAGCATCATTTGCCGCAGGCAGTGGTTGGGAGGGTGACCACGGTGTACTCTCCTTCACTGGGTTGCTGGAACTCCGTAGGCTGGGGACGTGTCTACGTTAATCTGTGACGTCCAAAGTCCTTCCGCTGGTGTGGCGTGGATGTGGAGAGGAGGGTGCCAGCTCAGGTGTGGCCTCGTCACCTGACCTTGGTTCAAAATGACGAGGCACCTTAATTAGAGCAAAGACGTACTTTCACCTTCGTGGTGCTCTGTTCCAAACGAAAAACTCACCCTGTTGACTTAATTCGCACTGCCAACGGCATAGCGAGCTTGGCTTGTCCAAGTGTCATAAGTAACAACAACAACAACAAAGTCTAAATAACAACTGAAACTGATCTTTCTATATCGTTTCTTGATACCTTAAGTATATAAAATCTGACTTTTCTGTTATTATTAGTACACATAAATTCTTGCAAGTTTCCATTAAAAATATTTGAATTATATGAAATTTTCTTCTTTTGCGAATAATTCTATTATAGTCAAAATAAGATTAATTTTTCACATTTTTTATCATACAAGGAAATCAAAAATATTAACAAAATACTGCTAGTTAAATAAAATGATTTAATCTCTTATGAGAAATAACTATAGCAAATTAAAATATTTCAAAACACTGAAATTGTGACAAAACATTTTTGAGTTTTTGAATAATTATAACATATAGAAGGGTCCAATATTTATTGAACGTTTTTATTTTTTATTTTGAGAAAAACAAATTTATTTGTTTTGTTAAGATTATTGTTATCACTTTTTTAGTATATAATTTAACTCAGACAACCTGTAAAACAAGTATATGACTATATACTATATGACTCATAAAGGGCACTATGAATCTTGGCGTATTCACAAAATTAAATAGGTGTCTTTCATGAGCTTACTCTTCTGTATAATCTCCCTAAGTTAATAGATGCAAAAATTACCCTATAACATTAACACGAATAATTTAGTAAATAACTTTATCCTAAAATGAAAACCTCTCATATGCATAAAAATGGATCTGACTAATCTAATATTCCAGAAATTTTATGTGAAAAAAATTGGGATATTTTCGTTATTTACACATTTACAAGATTTGTAGTACAAAACAATAGTATCACAAACTTTGAGCAGAGTATGAAACTTAAAAAGAAAAGGATTAAAAGAATGAAAATGGATAATCTAACTGATTAAGAAATGAAAATCGAAAGTTTGGTTAAAAGAACACAATTTTTAAAGGGAACTAAACCATGCCAAATTATTATTATTAATAAGGAAATATAAGAGTAAGAGTTTCGTTTATGGCAAGCTCCTGCAGCTCTTCCTCATTTTTCATCAACAATCTCTTCTCTTTTCCAAATATAATTCTTCCATTTTTTTTTCCTTTCTATTGAAAAATTTATTTTTCGCAATAAAATTGATATAATGATAAAACTAAGATTGAAATTTTCTTAAAAATTTTGTTTATCATTGAAATGATTTGGCACCCCTCTGCAAGCTGCGCCCGGGGCATGATAGTCCCCCCCTTGACCACCCCCCGTCGCTACGCCTCTGACTTTTAATGGCGTTATAGTAGAGTATCTTGTGATAAACAGAGGATGTTTGGTAGAAATAAATGGAATCGTGTAGAATTTTCAACAAATATAAATTTTATCCTTAACTGAAATATGAACATTTTACTTTATCGTACATAAGTTATTGAAATAAGATGAATAGTATTTCTAAATATGTATGCTTTATAATTATATTCTTTCTTTTGCACCAAGAAAGAATTTATAAAAGAACGTTTTATTGATTTGAAGGCTTTTATTAAACAGATAAAAAGAGATAAACATCAAACTTATTTATTGTATCAGAAAGCTGGAAATTTTCTTTCATTCGAATCTGTGACTCCAACAAAATGTTTGATTATTTATTACTCAAACAAGATTTATCTTAATTATAAGATTATTTATCTTAATATAATAAACTTTTATTATTAAAAACAAGATTAGATATTACTCAAAACATTTTATAATCATAACATTTTTTATTCATAAACGCATTTGTATAATGTATATTATAATCAATTTAATCAAATATGAGACTAAAACTTGAATTGAAATTTTTTTGTTATGGAACAGTTTCACCTTTACTGCTTTAACTTAATTTTATGATTAATTATTTATTTTATATAGAAATTATATTCTCAAAATGAGCTTAATTTCTTTTAAAATGCAGAAAAAACTTGCTGGGTTTCTAAGCAAGGGAAAATTCAAAAGCTTTTCAAATTTCACACATATTTTGGGTATATCAACAAGTAGTTATTATAAAAATTGTCAAGATTATAAAATTACAAAAACAGACATTAAGCAATTTAAAAATCTAACTTTTTTGTAAAGTAAAATAATTTAAAATTTAACATTTTAAATCAGAAATAAAATTGAAATAAAATGATAAATCGTACAAACTCAAATAACTACTATGTCAAAATCGAAAAAGCTACAGTATCCTAAATACAAATTTTTTGTTTAAATTTTTTAATAAACTCAATGAAGAAGAACCATTAAGAAAAAAGGAGGTTCAAAATCATTGTTGTATCTATATTTGCGAAGTAATTAAACATGTTATAAATCGAAATATTCAGTTGATCTTATGGTGTCATTTGTAATTGAGTGTTTCTTATATTTTCATTATGATATTCACTAGCTAGTTTCCATTATGTGAATATAACTGCAGTTTCTTTTTCGTACAATTAGGTATTTCTTTTTTACAATTTATTTCTTCATTTAAATCTTATAAATACCTCTTATTTTTAAAAGTGGAGTACATATGCTAATTTATTTTGAAAGTATTTTTATATGTGTTATGCTTATATTTCTGTGAGCAGTCGATATGATGTTGTAATTAATGTTATTGAGCATACTTTATATTGAATCCAAGGAACTTAAAGTCTTCGAATCCAATCACTGTATTTACGCATCTTATTAAATGATTGAGTAAAATTTTAGATGAAACTGACAATAAAATTACTTTTACACCAAAATACGAAATTTTTCACATTTTGCAACAATCATTGTATCAACTAAAAATTAGAATTTTCCTTCCCATTGATATTTTTAAGATTTCTAATATTAGACATTTAATTACTATGTGATGACATTTGAAATTAAATAAAGTCGGAATTTGAAATTCTTGAGGTAAAATTTATACAGAGAACAGAAAAAATATTTTTAAAAGACTTTTTCTTCTATACAGGGGTTGTTTTGATTAAAAATGAAATATTAAGTGTTTTTGAAATGAAATATTAAGTGAAATTCTTGAGGTAAAATTTATACAGAGAACAGAAAAAATATTTTTAAAAGACTTTTTTCTTCTATACAGTGGTTGTTTTGATTAAAAATGAAATATTAAGTGTTTTTGAAATGAAATATTAAGTGAAATTCTTGAGGTAAAATTTATACAGAGAACAGAAAAAATATTTTTAAAAGACTTTTTTCTTCTATACAGGGGTTGTTTTGATTAAAAATGTAATATTAAGTGTTTTTGAAATGAAATATTAAGTGAAATTCTTGAGGTAAAATTTATACAGAGAACAGAAAAAATATTTTTAAAAGACTTTTTTCTTCTATACAGGGGTTGTTTTGATTAAAAATGTAATATTAAGTGTTTTTGAAATGAAATATTAAGTGAAATTCGTGAGGTAAAATTTATACAGAGAACAGAAAAAATATTTTTAAAAGACTTTTTTCTTCTATACAGGGGTTGTTTTGATTAAAAATGAAATATTAAGTGGAAAGGCTATTAGATATCTAATGGATATTAATTGGATTGACAATTTGATCTGATTGGAAGGCAATAGCTTGTTTACTTATCGTAAGATGATTAGAATAGAAAATTATTTTACATTATTGACAGGAAAAATGGAGGATTGAAGTAAAACTTGTTAAATCAGTTATTTCAAATATAGAGCACGACACCGACTGCTTTGATGTCTCAGATAAGAAACGGTCAACTTGGAATAGAATCAGGGAAAGTTGTTCATGATTTTATCATTGTATTACTTATCATCTGTATACTTTTCTGAAATATGTTATAATTTTTGGATTGAATATTGATAAAGATACCTTTACCGAAAGAGTTTTTCTATTCAACATATTTAATAGGACAAAGCATTGTGATATTTCTAAAAAATGATTATTTTGGAGCATAAATAATTAGGAAGACTTTAATATGCATTTTACAAGTAATGTACAAACATGAATGTCTAGCTTTATAAGAGAATTCCATATAAAACATATTATACTTTAAAATTATTTATCTGCATTGGAAATTCTATAGTTAAATTATTTGTTAAATTGTATTAAAAAAGAGATTAAATTATTTTTCTAAGAGAAACTCAGAATAATATATAGATATTTAGAAGATTTTAAATGAAATTCTTTATTGTGTATCCAGTTCTTTATCATGTAATGATATATTCTTTAAGAAGCTTGCTTTGAAAAAATCAAGCTGCAATTAGAATTCTCTTTGAAAAGAAGATGTACTATCAAACAGGTATTCACAGAGACTATATACTGATTGGTTTCACCAAAATAGAACTTCAAAATCTATATGGTGTAGATTCAAAATTAACCACACACACAAACTAATTTTATTCGAAAATTTCTTATTCATATTCTGAGATTATTCTCCATGGCTCCAACTATGGATTGGTTCATAGTTGGAGCCATGGAGAGATCATTCTAAGAAAAAAATTCATTTCTAAGATTCTATTCAAAGGAGATCATTTCTAAGAAAAGAAATCTTGTAGTTACAAATTTATTGTTCTGTATATACTTTAAAAAACATGTAAATTTATGATGAGTTATGTCTATAACTAAAAGATTATTGTTAAATTTTCAACGAAATTTGGTTTTCCAGCATTTTCTTGATCAAATATACTATCATAACAACTTGATAACAAATATTAATGCATACAGTTTACATTCAAACTAAAATTATAAACTTAGTTTTATGTTGTAAGTTGAATTAAGATGTTAAGTTGTATGTTGTATTAACATGTTAATACCAATGTTTAGTCTAAACTTGATGTTACATTTATTGAATTATCGATGTGAGACATCAGACAAGAGACATAGACAGAAAATTGTTACTTTAAATGTACTCTATTCATTTGAAATTTTTTTTATTGTTTATGGTTCCAGTATTATAACTTTATGTATTTTTTTATTATTGATTATTTCTTTAAATCATAAATTTGAAGATTGTTAAGATTTCTTCAAACAGAAATTGGTGATTATTTACTACAATGCCTGACATTGAAAGTTCAACACCAAAAACGATTTGTCAGAAAATGACGAAACTCAGCAAACAGAGATAAACAGCAGCGAACTATAAGTAATCTGCATTTCGAAATGATATGCATAAAACAGAGCGAGAACAGGGTCGGGTCAGTAAATTGTAGGATCACAGTGGACGGCGATACACGTAGCAACTCGTTTAGGCATAGATCAAGTGAGAGTACAAATATCGTCCTGAGGAATGGCTCTCTATTTTCTGTCAATATTTTGCCAAGTGTGTCTTCTGATGGAGACAGTGGCAAGGTCTGCAAATGGTGTCCAATCCTATCCCAAACGAGTTCGATTGGTCAGAATTCTAGTGAGCTCGGTGGCAAGGGAAGCAGCTGTACAACTTGCAAGGCTGATGCAAGCAATGTGCGGTCGAGCGTAATCCTCATATATGGCATTGGCCAATCCCTGAAAGTAGGGGAGTGTCACCTGCCACAACACAACCTCCATGAAACGTTTTGTTGTGATAGTGCCGTGTATACGAACTAGAGGTGACCTGGAATCGTACGCAATGGTTCTCCAAACTATGATGACGCATTATCGCGTGAGGGTGTTCCGCAATTGCTGCAGTATTGGACCAATTTCCACATGGGCGCCACACTTACACGGTGACTATCACTGAAGAAACAGAAGCTTGACTCGTTTAAGAAGACGGTGCTGTGCCAATCTCTCACCCACATCGCTCTAATCCTGCACCATTCAAGAAGTTGCCGTCCATGCGGTGGGGTCCATGGCAGTCTTCTTAACGGCTGCCATGAGCACAGGCCACTAGCAACCTACCAATGGCAAATGTCTCTGCTCGATATGGGAGCATTCATTCTTGCTATGCTGCAAGATTTCGATAGATGTGTTTTATATGGCCGCCTTCACCTCTTGTCAACCGCGTTTATCTACGTATGCTGATGTCACTCTGGTTGCACCAGCACCCCTCAAATGTTCCCCAATTCCTTGTTCCAACCATCGTCGCCACAGCCGTTGCACTGCAGAGGCGCCCAGTTGTCTGTCAGCTGCGATTTGCCTTAGGGGCTAACCTGCCCTTCTTAGGCCGATCACAAACAGAAAAGAGGCTGATTGAAGAAAATACAGTTAATGAGTAACGATTAAAGCAATTCATTTCATTTAACACAAAAGAAATAAAAATTTTTGATAGTAAATGTCAGAATAGAGAGTTACAATTCCTTGACAAAAAAATTATGTAATATAATTTTTAAATGATTAATGAATTACATTCTTATTAACACAATTATCTATTATCAAATAATAAATAGTTTATTTGTGTGCAAGATAGAAGTGTAAATGCACTGGTTGTGTATCAACCCACGGGTAGAAACATGTTTTTAATAATAATTAAACGAAAAATGCGCGCAGTTAAATTGTGGCCTTAAGTTGTCATTTCTAAATGAATATGCCCTCAAGATACATTAGAAATTACGTGATCGCTTACTGGCTACTATACTTTTCTTATTCCCAAATACTGGTCGTGGTTTTCCCAATTTAAAATTTACTTGTCCTACAGGAAGAATCATCATTGGAAATAATAAACCCTGATTTCATTATTATTTTTAAATTAAATTACTCCCAATTTATCCATTACACAACTTAATTGTTAACTTCATATGCTGCGAAGTTTTTGTGACCGTTATCATATCCATTTACATTTTGATTGAAAATGAAAGATCTCCGGACTAACCAAAATGTATCCAATTACAAGATGGCATTCATATCAGATTCTCTCCAACGTTAAGATGAATCACGTATTTTCATCCTCAATTTATTTATATAAAAACATTAAATAAAATACATTAATTTAATAATTTGGCAACATTTGAATGAAACAGACAGAAATAATGCCTACTTTCGAAACTTCGAAGATGATTGAAAAACTAGTCAAATGTTGCTTCAGAAGCTTATTTTCAGTGCGCATCATTTTCCCAAAAATCCTATGAATTTAATTCCAATTTTACTGCCAAAAAGTTCTGCAATTGTAGCGACATTAAATATCCTTAAAACACAAACTTAGAAAACATATTTTCTATTTAAATTCGAAAAGTATCATTGTATAAGTTGTATTTTCCTTGAATAATACTTTGAGTCAATCCAATTTAAAAATCTTCTACTAATTAAACTGCTTACGACTAACGACATTATTTACTTTAACAGAATATCGCTAGTTATGTGTTCTTTGACGGTAAAGACTGCACTGACAATGCTTCTAAAATTATAGTAATATTTTTTATTTCTAGCTAGCAAACATCCCTCTGACCGTAAAAGTTTCAAAATTAGTCATCACGAAAACCATTTTTTCTCCTTGGTAAGTTAATGAGATTCATAAAATAACTACAAATTTGATGTGAATGTTTCACAAACACCTTGTAAATAAAACTTCACTGCATAAACCAAGAAAAGTTTTAAGAATATTCTATATAAAACATACATGTTGCACTCAAAATTCTTTAATTTTCGGACTGTGACCCTATGCGTTCTATTAAAATTGCTCAAATAATTGTGCTCTTACAGATCATTTTCACTATATTTTACAATGAAGAGGTTTAACATTTAATAAAAATCAAAATTCCGAGCCCTTATACTAAAACATAAAATTATCTAAAAGTCTCTCTCTTTGTTTCAATTTCTAAATTTTTTAAAAATACAGTTAAGCATGTTAAATAAAATACCATCAATTTTAATGGCAAAAGACTGTACAGCAATGGTTCTTGCACCGAAACTCCCGATCAATCAACCAATTTTCAATCAACCAAATAATCTTGTCAACCGATTCATACAACCAATTTTGATTATAATTAACCAACTAATCAATTTTGATTTTAATGTCATGCGATGAAATAACCCAATGCAGTTATTGCGAAATACTTAAAATTTTATTCAGTAATATAAATCAACCAAGCAATTTTGATTTTAATGTCATAATAATGCCACATTATTTACGAAGTATTAAGATTTTATTCAATCACATATGAACTTGAAATATTTCTTCTAAAATTTCAAATACCGTTTTAAATATTCTTATTGATTGTTTGATGAGCAGATATAGATTTAATTATTTTTCGCCTCTTTTTTTAAACATACAGTTAATACTTTGGCGTCGTTTATTTCGTCAAAAAATAATAAAGGTCCGATTGGCAAAGATTCAATGTCGTTCTTCAAAATGAAGGGTTATATGTTTGAATCCAGCTTCTATTAAGCAAAAGCAAATGTGCGACTATTTTCTTCATGCATATCGGTAATTGGTTTGAGTTTTTAGCCTAAAATACGTGAATAACTTTCCATAATCCAGAAAGCAATGAATATTAAAAAGCTATACTTGTATTACACTATATTTGATTATTTCGATTTTATTTGTAACACAAAATCGGATTATGTTTTATGGAGTGAAAGATTCGGAGTTCGATCCCAATTCTAACGGTAGACAGATCTTGCTAACATATTTTCAGAAAAAGATGTTTGAATGTTTTCTGGGTTTCTACTCTAGTGACACGTAAATGTGGCCCATTATCCAAGGAAAATTTTTCTCTACATCTCAAATCTACAAAAAAAGTAACAATAGTTTTATGCTGTTTTGAAACGATGTTCGTGGCATCTTGTTCTGAAATATCTAGAAAATTTATTCTTGTCATTCATTAGATACGCGTATTAATGACAACTGTTCTCCGATTCAATATTTTTTGTTCTAAATGTTCCATGTTTTAAATTTTCTTTTCATTTTTGAGACATTTCCTTTAATTTTCTTCAAATATTTTTGAGTATTCCCAAGCCTCTGTTCCGAGATTTCTAATAATTAGTTCAATGATTTCAAAATTTGAAAGAAATATTTTGCAGCTCTAAAACATAATCGATTCTATGTGTTCTAATAAATGATAAATATAAAATCGAAAACCAGTTTAGTCCATCAAAACGTGAATAAAGAGTAATTTATAATTTTTGTAAATCTTAACGTTTTATAACATAATTGTTTGAACGAAAGCAAACTTATTTTCTTTTTGATACGCTTTCAAAAAAAATTTTTTTTCTAAAAATGTTCCAAAAATGCAATAATTGGTTACTTGTAGATGCAATTAATACCAAGAATGTAGAAAACTGTAATTTCTATTTGTTATTTATCTATTTACAATGTTTAAATTCCATCCACATGATTAATGATTTGAAACAATCACAGCCGAGCTGGCAGCTGAATGGTTAGCGCTCTTGCCTTCGGTTCGTGGGTTCGAATCCCACCTTGGGCATGGATGTTTGTAGTGGTACGGAATCCACTTTAAACCGTAAGTCCCGGTCTAATTAGCCCTCGTGTGCAGAAATTGACCGTTGAGTGACAAACAAACGAACAATAGAAATAATCACAAAGAATAGAAATCATGTTAAGTTTTATTTTACAAATTTTTCTTCGCTGAGTTATGGATAACAAATAAAATCATTGGTGTTATCATCATTTTTAAAAACTAAAACAAATAAACTCATTTTTTAAGTATTCTATATTCTATAGTAATTTATATATTATATTTTTTAATATTGTAAAATTTTAAAAAATTGATATTTTAAAATATATCATTTTATATCTACTTGTGATATTTTAAATTTATTTCTTGACAAAATTTTGAATCGGAAAAGCTTAAATCAAAACATTTCGAGCTGTATGCAGGAAATTTTCGTACATTAATTATCGATGAGATGGTGAATATATCATCTGCCGAATGAGAAGCTTTATATAAAATGAGCAAAAAAATTAATAAAAGGAAATATTGAGGAAAAAAACAAAGCTTATAATAGTTTTTAGCTCAAGGATTCAAAATGTTATTATTTTTTAACTTTGTTATCTATAAATACCCGTAATAAAATACGAGAAAAAGAAAAAATTTATGCCTTTGCAAAGAAATTGAGAGCAAAATATTTTATTGAATACTCATAAGAAAACAAATGAAAAAAATAAAAGTTGTCTAGTGCGCGCGTGTCTAGTTTAGGATGACATTATATTGGCGCCAAGAATCAATGTGTAAAATGAGTTTTGTAAAGCTTCATTCTGCTTTCTCTGGTAACCCTGCCATTGTGGCAACCTTGTGAGATTGTAAGCAAACAAAGAAACGGTGGAAACACTCTAAAAAGCTTGTGTGGATTCTTTTTATATTGAAAACTTCCAATGTGATGTTTTATGATCGTACTTTGTGGATTCCCGTTTGATATAAAAATGAATGGGGAAAAGGTAAGCATTGTACTTAAAATGAAAATTTTATTTTAAAACTTATCGATACGTTTGATCATAAATGATAATTTCTTTTTACTTAAACTCTCATTGCTCAGAGATTTCTCATTGTTGAACTTTTTCAACCAAAATTAGTTTGATTAAATGGCTATCTACAGTAAAATGTATACGCATTAATTGATTTATTGAGAATTTCCCAATTAGAAGAAATGGATTATGTTCCCGAGTATAATATGCATCCCGTATACATTGTTTCCTTTTGTAATTACTGGTGTACATATTCATTTTCGATTTGTTGATATTTTATAAATAAATATTAAATAAATTATTAATGTTTGCTTACAAGATTTAAAATGTTTGAATTCATCAAAAAATTCAAATTTTCCGCGTAAGTTTGGTTTTGTGAAAAATAATTTTTCACAGTAAACAGTTCTATTTTCTGCATTTATCTTTTAACGTATATATAATTTTAAAATATTATTTAAAATAACTGTTGGAAAAGTTAATTTTAAATGTATTATCCTAAAAAATCTACAAAATAATGTGAGATATTTGAATGTGAATAAATTCACGTAACAACTTCTGCATATTAATCAGCCTCAATAATGAACTTATACGAGTAAAATATTTTTTTCGTATATGCGTATAATTTTATAAAATGCATTTTCTTTATCGCTGTTAAAGTTAGAGCCATTTAATTTTAAAGCAATAAAAAAATTAGTGATAGGTATTTTTGACTCATTATATATTATATTGTATATTAAATACCTATTATTTATAAATTGTATTTTTCTCTTATTCACTCAGATGTGTATTAAGGTAAAAGAGTATTTAAGTACTGGCTTAAAGCAATTTAATTTCCAAAAGAAATTTATTCTTTGAATAACCTTAACATTTTACCTTAAAAATGCAAAGTATTCAGCTAAGTATTTTGTTATTCAGACAGAATAGAAAATGTATATATATTAAATACAGCAGTTGTTTACTAAATTCACTTATAGAATGACAAATTTAAAGGCGTTTTTATCATTAAAGTAAAAAATGAATGCATTCTAACACTCTATTATGTATATAAATATCTTGTTTTCATAAAAATTGCAATCAAGTTTTGTTCTTCGAAAAATGCAATATTTTGAAAAGAGAGCTTTGTACAAGGTAGACAATTATAACTTCTTTTTTTATTAATGATTTATTAATGTATTCTCATGTCATTTCAGTATGCCATTATTTATAGTGGTGTCTCATTTTATTTTTGAAATCAGTACAAATTTTTTTTTGATTTGATTACTATCCACGAGTGCAATTCTATATATTTATATAGAATAAAATATTCGATAAATATTCTATATATATAGAATAAAAGGATCGCAACAATAATTAATTGCTTTACATAAAATTGGATTTCGTGATTGCTTCAATTCAGAATTGCATTTGTAAATGTAATATTAACTGAATTTTATGTAAAAAAAGAGCAAAAGGTACCAATTCCAAATATCATTTGAAATGAAAGTCTTTACTTTCATAATAACGTTATTCGATAAATTAAAACTCAGTATATTTGAATTAGTAAAAATTACTAATTTCATTCTATTTAACTAGTAAATTTAACATTCGTGTCGTTAAAAATAAGGATATCAAATGAAATATTGATTATTACTTATCTTTATATTTCTTAAAGATACTACAGTTAAGTTTTCCATCTTGTAAAGTTTTAAATTTTGAAAATTTGATAAAAGTAGCAGTTTTCAGATCTTTACTGTTTGACTTTTATTTTTTCATTCCAATTTTATTCCATAAGCAAATGGTGTTTATTTGCAAAGGCAATTTTTTGGTATCTAAAAACAACTTATAAGAAAATTATATTACTGTAAGCCCAATTTAGTCAGGTTGGTTCATAGTGTATCTTAGGGTATGAGAACACGCTTATCTAAACGAACTAAATTTATTGATATGTAATTCTACATAACGGCTATTGGCGATGTTGCACTAACTAAACTTCGGTAAACATTAGTTGTTGAATTTAACTAACCAAACTTCAGTAAACATTAAATCGTTTACATTACGATCACTGTTGTCCCAAACTTGTGTGATTCAAAATTAAAGTTTATACAAAATAAATTATGTAACAGTTCACACATGCTAGAATGGCTGATTGCTATTTTGATTGCATAACAGATTTAACTGAAAAGTGCTATAATTAATTTAAAAATGTTCTTTTATATCTTTAATGATACCAAATATATTTTGTGCTTATGAGAGAAAGAATTTTTATATCATTTTAAATAGAATTATAATCTTCAAAAAAATGCAATTAAAATGTTTATAAATTAATATTAGTTTATAACTACCTTTTTATATCGAAATCTATATGATGTAGTAATATATGATCTACAAAGTACTCAATCTTTCATTTGTAATATTTTGAATTGTGAAAATTTCTATTGTAATGATTACCGTGGCTTTTCACTTTTTGTATATTTTTCGATTTTTAAATATTACGTTTTAAAAGAACGCGAAACCTGTACATTAATCGACAAATGAAGATATATTTCATTTTTGGACTTTCGATGTTAAATGTTGGTGGATCATTGATATTTATTGAAAAATGAAAGCTCCATAAAAGTTATTTTCTCATGCGTATATTGAGTGCTGAAGGAAGAATTAATAAATATGTTCTTTGACTATAATTAACAATGACTTGCGATTTAAATGTTTGTGAGTTCGACCCTTCAATGTTTTCAGAAACTCGGTATCCATTTTAAATTGTTGATCTCGGTGTAGTTTTCCCTCGCGTGCAAAAAAAGAAAGAAAAAAAATAGAATGATGAGAACGAAAATCTGGTGAAACAAAACTTATAACTGATCATAGTGTGTAAAAAATACAGTTGAAAGACAAATTGAAAATGCTATTCAACGTGTAAAGCTTTTCGGAATTTATAATGCTAATAAGCACTTGACTGACTGGTTAACATTTAAAGTCTAGTATGTATTTAACATTTAATGATTTACATTTAAAGTCTTGTGTGTACCAGCGAAATTCGTCTGTGTTAGGTACCGAGACTTCTGCCATACCATCCGGGTACTAGAAAGACGCATCTACTAAGGTATTAAAATGGATATTTATGGAATTACATACCCATCATTGCTGAAGATTAATTATATAATGTGCAATTCATAATGTACTGATTAGATGCATGCACACACCGGTATATTTAAACGTGTGCATAAAAGATAAAAATGCAGCACCCATCTCCCGTTCAGCCAGCTGTGTGGTTTAGCCTTCATTTTGTGGTGGGGCCGAATCTTATGTGTCCATCTTGGATATTAATCATTGTTCGGAGTCTGTATGTCCCTGTCGATTTTTTCTTGAAATTTTTGCACACGAGAGTGTATTTTATTCAGTAAGTCGTAAGCAAAATTCTTTGTAAATAGGGAAATAAACTGCATCTTTGCTCTACAGCAGCTGGATTTAAACTTGGAGTCTTCTATTACGAAGAATGCTGTACATTCTTTGGACCAAGGGGAATGAAGATTTTTAATCGCTATACCTGTGTTTTACGGATGCTATACACAATGTATTCTCGTTATATCGTGCATTTCAATAAAATCTTCATTGTCCGATTACCCTTTATATGAATGAAACAACATAATAATTATGTATCCTTTATTTAATTTCTTACTTTTATTTTCCATATTTTAAGCGTGGACATTAAATGTGCTTCTTGAAAGACAGTTAAAGTTTTTTCCTCATTTTACTTTCCTGACAGAATTTTTTTTAGAATCTTTAAGACAGTTAATCATTTATTATTATAAATTATAGGAACATCCTTTAAGTAAGTTATTTTATCCTCAAATTTCGTGAATTTCTATGCAATCCAGTATATGCATAAATTTATATACGATAGGTAAATTTCAATTACAATATTTACTAGAGCAATTTAAAAAATAATTGATATTAAAATATTTGATTTCAAATAGAGATATTTGTGTACGGATTAAAAAAACACAATAAACACCAATTATGAAGCGATGTCTGTTTTTGTGTATACGGAACTGGCAAACGGACGATTACTGCTCTGGTCTTTAGTTAAACAGTTCGTGTGTTCGAATCGCATGGATGGGAATGGTGATTCGGAATACATTTTAAACTGTTTTTCCTGGTCTTATTAGACTCCGGGTAGAAAAATGACTTTTGAGCGACAAAGAAACCAAAATAATTTGGCTTAGTTTACCGTACTTTAGAGTTACGAATGCTTTTTTTGATCCCAGATACGATATTAGGGCCATAAACTTTTAAATAGTATTAAATGTATACCTTTTTAATGTATATCTATAAAGATGACTGCTATACAGTGAGTGTAAAAAGTATTCGTACAGTACAAAATCGATTTAAAACAGATCCATTCATAAAAATTATAAATATCAAATCCGTTTTAATTAATTAGAAATACATTATAAAACATATTTTCACTAGTTTCATGTGTAATTTACAAAAATAATTTTATACATGAATAAATATTTACAAAACTGAAACACTCCAACATCTTGTGGTGTAAAAAGTATTCGTACATCAGGCATATATTGGCCAACACAATCATAATATTACAGCTAATACCTTGTAGGACATCCTTTAGCTCGAATAACTGCCTTGAGTGTTCTTTGGCATCGATTCCAACAATTTTGCTGTTATTGAGCTAGGTATGGCGTCTCTTTCTTGATTAAGAGTTGATTCTAAATCATTTTTATTAGAAATATGTCTGGATCTAATATTTTTCTCAAGAACGTCCCATAAAATCTCGATGGAGTTGAGGGCCGAGCTGGCAGCCGAATGGTTAGCGCTCTTGCCTTCGGTTCAACAGTTCGTGGGTTCGAATCCCACCTTGGGCATGGATGTTTGTAGTGGTTCGGAATCCACTTTAAGCCGTAAGTCCCGGTCTAATTAGCCCTCGTGTGCAAAAAATGACCGTTGAGCGACAAACCAAACCAAACCAAACCGATGGAGTTGAGGTCCGGCGATTTACGAGGATTTTTCATGAACTTTGGGGTATTATATAGTATCCAGATTCTTGTGTTTAGAGCTGTGTGCTTGGGGTCGTTATCATGCATAAAAACGTAATCACCATTCAAGCCCATTTTTGTTGCACTAGGTCCTAAATTATTGTTTAAAATGTCAATATAAAGTTGATGATTCACAATGCCTTTAATAAAGACTAATTTGCCCTCCCCAGAAGCACTCATACACACTTAAACAAGCAGACTTCCACCCCTATGTTTCACTGTTGGCACTAAATTCTTAGGATGCATTTCTGTATTGCGCTTTCTCCATACCATTCGTCTCCCGTCCGATCCAAATATGTTGTATTTACTATTCGTCTGTAAAGATAATCTTTTTCCAGAAATCTGGACTTTCATAGCGTATTGCTTGGCGAAAGACAATCGCAGCTTCCAATTCTTCTCACTAACAAAGAATTTTCGTCTCGCAACACCAAGGAAACCTTCATTTCTGCATGCATTTCGAACAGTACTTACAGAGACTGCTTTTCCCATGTTCTTCAGTTCTGATGTTAATGTAGGAGCTCTTATTTTGGGATCCTTCTTTAATGAAAGTATCAGAAACCGTCTGTCAGATGATGTCACTAGACATGGTCGCACAGTACGAGAACTATTTTGAACCGTTATAGAGACAGCAAACTTTCTTATGATTGACTGCACAGTTGAATGGAGTTTACCAACCAGATCAGAAAACTTGTTGTACGATTTACCATTTTTACGGAGCTTTAAAATCAGTTCTCTTTCGGAAACACTTGTCGCTTTACTTTTACGACCCATTACGGAATTTCTAGTTTCTCACTACATTAAAATTTCCGCTGAAGAACCTTTTAAGTAACTTACAAGATAACGTCAATTAACTACATATTAATGGCTAAAGCAATCACAAAATATAACAAAAAAAATTGTATTTCTTTTAGTTTACGAATACTTTTTACACCACAAGATGTTGGATTGTTAAGTTTTCTATATATTTATTCATGTATAAAATCATTTTTCGGTAAATTTCACATGAAACTAGTGAAAATATGTTCTATTATGTGTTTATTATTAATTAAAATGGAATTTATGTTTATAATTTTTATGAATGGATCTTTTTTAAATCAATTGTCGTACTGTACGAATACTTTTTACACTCACTGTATGAGATTTACTAGTTTTTATTCTTTACGATGCAAACCTACCGTTTTTTACTCTTAGAATTTTTGAGATATTACGAAAAAACATTTTTAGTTACCTTTTTCACTTTTAAACTGAAGTGAATAAATTCTAGACGACGTTTTGGTAGGGAAAAGTATTATTATTATGATAGGAGGTGGTAGGTTCTATATATATATTTGACCCAGCCGAAAATCAGACGTATTTACTATTGGATTAGAATATTTAAAATTCTAAGAAGTCACAAGATTCCATAGGTAATAAGATTTCTGTGGGCAAAAGAACATCATTATTAATTAAAAGTTAATTAAAAATAAACCTCATGAATGTTAAAAAAGAAAAATGATTTCTAAATATGCCACTGTTGATAAGCGGAAGATCATGGTTTCTGTTTCATGAATACAGTCGATTGTTCTGACATATCTGTGTGGGTGGGGGAATATTTTAGTTTTTGCGCACTATGGTGCATGACGGACCTCTCTATTAATGAATATTCTTTGGTACAAACAGCAGCGGCAGATGTTAGAGTGCTTTCGATTATTTCTGCTGCTGAGCTGTCAAGTTTCGTTGTATCATGCTAACTTTTCCTCAAAAATATAGGACACGGAATAATGCATTTAATGATAGTTTTCTAATAGTTGTTGTGTATGGAAATCATTGCTATTCATTTAAGAGTGATTTTACGAGCTCAATACTGATCGAGGTAATATATGTTTTTAACTTTATTTCATGTATTTTCGATCGCAAATATTTCCTTCAAGTTTATGTTCAAGAATCAATTTCAAAAAGTTAATGGTTAAGAATCTTTGAACATTTTTATTTAATAATCTAAAGAATAGTTATTGTGTTGACCTAATGAATGTAATGAAATTATTACTCAAGTGAGTAATGAAATTACTATAATTATTTATCAAGTTCTTAACTGTTAACATTTCATATGCTTATCTTTTCAATATGAGTATTACTTTCTGTATGAATGCTATTATGAAGTTACAAAGTGAATGAAACTTAAAAGATGAAAAATTAAGAAATGATAGACTTTAAAAGTCATAATTGATAGTTACAGAGAAATATGAATTTTTAAGACAAAATTTTCCCGTTTGTTTGTAAACATTAAAAATAATTTTTTAACATACTTAAAATTCTTTTTAAGCTATATATGTTCCGAAAGCATTTGTTCCAACTGTTAATTAAAGTTATTTCATAAGTTTGACAGCTTTACATTTTATTTTTAAAAAATAATTAATATCGGGTAATTAAAAATGTCACGTAAATACGCTAAAAGAAACTAAATTGAGTTCTTTTTCTGTGTTCTGAGGCATGCCTGTGTATTTGCATCGAATTTATTTTCCTCAATATTCAGGTGGCTTTTTTATTTTCGGTCTATTAAGAGATGTTTAGTGTAAATTATTTAAAAATGATTTTAAAATGAAATTTAGTAATATATTGAAGTTATTATCATTCCGTATACTGAAAATTTGTTCTTAAAAGTGCTGAAATGTTTAATAAATTTAAGTGATTAAAACATTTTTGATTGAGGAAATTGTAAAAGCTAACTTTTTTATAACTAACTAGTTCGTTACTAATTTTTTAATTTTCTACATAAAAATTTATAACAAACAAAACGTTACCATAACTAAAACTCCAACAAGTTATTAAATAATTCATTTAGAAGTAAAGAAAAACGAATTTTTCGTATTTTATTTTGTTTACATCAAGAACAAAACCGAAAGTATTATAATTATCAGTACTTTCTATATTCCCTATAAAAGAGAAAATAGATTATCAGCGCGAATGCTGATAACAGAAATAATTTAGTAAAAACTTTAATTTTTAACTAAAATTTTTCTTCTATCATTAGTTTTTAATTGCTTAATTGAAAAAAGAATTATGTCGCATTTAATTTGGCAAAATATTAGTAAGTTTAAAAAAAATTTTTTTTTCTATTTAACTGATTTTAAGAACTATTTCATTATTTTCAAATCCGATTTCTTTTATTAAATGTATGTGTTTATTGTTGGCATTTAGCCTAACTTGAAATACAAGCTATGCTTCATTTTTATATTTTATTATCAGCATGAGAAATTAATTTAAACCGTAATTAGTAGTGATTTGAACTTTATTGTGTAGTTATTTATTTTGTGATCCACACAATTTCGGACTTTTGTTCTCTCTTCAAAAACATAAACATTTTTTACTCCTTTTTAAAACTTTCATCTCTACTCAGTTGCTAGGACAATAAAAGTATATTTACGGTACTGTATCTCCAGTTCTCGTCTTCGATACAACAACTCGTGAATTCGAATCCCATCTTGGTTAAGGATATTTGTAGTGGTTCAGAATCCACTTTGAACTACAGGTCTTGCTTAAATTAGTCCTTAAGTGAAAAATATGGTAGTTTACTGAAAAACATCCTCAAGATCTCGCAGTAAGGCAATTTTCGTAATGAAATTTTTAACTATATTTTATGAGAAAGTTTCGTTTCTCTCAATTTCGTTTTACTACGTCATTTATTTAAGTACAGTATACATTTCTAATGTAAAACTTCAAGTTTTTAGCTCAAAATAAATATTGTTTTCGAATTATTGATTTACTGGTATAATTATACTTTAAATTATGAAAAGTAATTGCTTAAAATCAAATTTAGATTTTGTTGAAAACATGACAATCGTTTTTCAAAATAATTTTATATATTTAATTGCGTTATTTTTATACTTATATTGCATTTATAACTATCGGATCATATTCCTTTTGCAAAAAACATGCAAATATTTCATAAAGAACTTTCAATGCTGAAAATTTAATTGCAAAATAATTATTGAGTAATTTCCCTCAAATATATATTTCAAATGATGTTAAGGATTTCTTTTTTAATTCGCTTACATTTGTTGAAAACAGTCGCTGACGTTATAGATTGTATGGTTAGCGTTCTTGCTTTCGGTTCAACAGTTCGTGGATTCGAATCCCACCTTAGGCATGGATGTTTGAAGTGGTTCGGAATCCTCTTTAACCTGTAGGTCCCGGTCTAATTAGCCCTCGTGTGTTCATTTTTCTCAGGACGAAATCTATCGTGTATTATTCAACACTGTTAACCATTTATGATCACAGTTTAATGTTTCATTTGTATAGACTTTCAAATGTAAAGACATAGATGTGTACATACTTTATTTCCTTCTATTTTAATTAAAAATAATCTCACATTCTGAGAAACGATTTATTTTTTCGCGCATGAGATCGAAATAGATTGATGCTGCTGTTTTCATATTTTAAGTAGTGTAGTTTACATAAGATTAAATCTGCGCCAATTAAACTGAATGTAAATACAAATTTTGAAAATACTTATTGTCACAAACAAACGCGGTTGTAATGTTACTCAAATTATCTTTTTATTTTTTTAATAAAAATATTTATATTATTTTATGAATGAATAATGTACATTAAAATATTAATCTCATGTGAGTATTATATGAATAATATATTCATGTATATATTTGTATTAATTTTTGTTTCGAAGTGTTCTGATTTATTCATACAACAGTAAACAGTTCAAATTTTAGCCATTAAAAAAGTCTTCTAAACGAAAAATTTATGTAAAATAAAAAAATCAATATAGCCAATTTTTGTAAATTAATATACTGTAGAGATTCTTGATCACTTTCTTGTGTAGCATTTTGTAAAACTGTCATTGGAATGAATCCCTTCGAACTTATTTAAAGGTGGTTCTTTTATTGCAGTATTTTTTTTTATTGATAAATATTTTAGATGCAATGATCAAAAAATATCTAATCCAAAGTAATGTTTAAAAAAATTTATACCAAGTACGAAGAGTGATGAATTTACTTTTTTTCCATCCATTCAAGATTGTTTTTTCCTGTTGACTATTTTCATGTTGTCCAATCTTAGCTTCCTATTATCAGCTTTCTTTATATAGCAGGACATTTTAAGACTGATCAAAAATACGTATATTAACCGATAGGACAATAGACTAGGGCTTTCTTTGAGCATCTGAACGTCTGTTGTACATTTCGTCTGGAGAGCCGTTTTATGTGTCATAAAGGATAAGCTCCGGAATACTCTCAAGCACTCACTTAGACACATATGAATGCAGAAAACAAAAAGTTCGAAACAGTAACTGGGATTGAAACTTGTACTTCTCGCTCTGAAGAGCGCTGCATGATGACTGGGCCACGACGATCCATTTAAAAGGAGATGTTTGATTTTTGATTACCTTGGTAGTGCTTGGGATCAAAAATTTTGGAATTTTTATTTTTATCTGAAAAGCGACAAGATAGTGGATATTTTACACCACGAAGTGAATAGCTCAGGAGACAGCTGAAAATTGTTAGTATTTTTGAATTGGGATCACAAACTGTTTTTAAAGATGACTTTTCTTAAACAGTGGGTCCTGCGTTATAAATAAGATAATTTTAAAAAAATCTGAAGCCTTTAAACCGATAAATTTAAATGTTGAAAGCTGAAGCGCTCCATCCACTTTCCTAATGTCTGAGATCAAACTGAAATTTTCTCTCTGAAGAGTACGATTGTGACAGTTTTGGGCCAGGAAAATAGATACTCGACATCTCGAAGACAATTGTAAGTCATTTGCCGCGTGTTGTTTTTTTCTTTCATTGATAATATTTATCTTTTGTAAATAGTCTATCTATTTAGAACCTTTGGAATTTTTACGAATTGCCCTTTTAGCAATTCGTTCCAATTGATGAAAATTATTTCTGAAGGCTTTTGGTCTGTCATTCAATGATCATTTTTTGAACGCCAGGTCTAATCAAACCGTGATGTAAAGTGGATTTCGAACTACTTCAAACCTCCATACCCGAGGTGGGATTCGAACCCTCCGTGTTTAATCGACGGTTAACCATTTGGTCTCCCTCCCTAATCTTTCTGAAAAAGTGTATGTGGTGAATATTTAGATATGTTGGATGCCTTTGTGTTTGAAGGATCCGTTTATGAAATTTTCTGATATTTAATATAGACAGCAGATATGGAGTGGATCAATTAAGAGCTCAAAATAGTATGAAGTTAAGAATAGTGATAAATTTATTATAAATTTGTTATTTAAATTTTTTATTGAATCTTATCATGTTCAAGATAAATAACGATTTTTTTACTAGTTGCAGCCTTTAAAATAAGCTTAGATTTAACCGGTTATTTTACTATGAATAATTCTGTCTTAATATGTACGATATTGCATTAAATTCAATTTTAATGCATTGCTTGGTTTATTAGGCCTCTGTGTCCTGGTAATTTACGGTATTTTAACAGCATGCACAAAGTGGAAGGTTCACTCACACGCTATTATTAAACATCTGAACATTCGCTTTCCTGCTTTTTATAAAGTGTTTTTATTTATTTATTTATTTTTGAGAGCTGTATTCACGGAACACAGAAAATCTACATGCAGAAAATCTAAGTTGCAACTATAAGTATCGAATCTGGGGACCTTCCAATCCAAATCATGTCATATTATTTCCAACTCCCGGTGAACTCGAGTAATAATTTTATTGTCGTAACAGCCGATGACTAAAAACTATTTTATAAATTAATAAATTCCAGTTATTCATTAAAAAATTGCCTATATGTCAATCTTTTCTTTAACTGTCATGTGAGTTATGAGATTCTCAACAAGATTTGAACCAAATATTTATACAAAAAACTTTGGTTAGCGTTATGGTCTTCTGCTCAACAGTTTGTAACATTGAATCCCTCCTTGGGGTTGAACGTTGTTCGGAATCCATTTTAACCTGTATGTTAAAGTCTAATTAGCCGTTTGCAATAGCTGACTTTTAAGCTACAAACAAACGAAACTTTAAACAAAAATTGACAATTGTCTAACAACAGTCTCCGTGTGCGTATCAATGGACCACTATACTTTTCATTTATCTTAAAATATTTTGATTTTTGAATGCGTTTTTAGTTTTTTAATTAAAAATATCGTCTTCTGATTTTTTGTTAAACTGTCTTGAATTTTTGAAGATTATTTATAGATTATTATTTTTTTTATTTCTCTCAATATCTATTTTGATGGCTATTTCATGAAATCAAAGAAATGAAAGTGATACTTAAAGTTTATTCCATAGTGTTTTGTTATACGTTATTAAATTTCTGAAATAAAGTGCACATTGTGCAATTATTTTAATATTTAAGTAAAAATACAATGTAGATGTGATTATCAAAATAACAAACACTTTAGATGTATCAAAAATCTTTTAATATGGTGTAGATCCATTTTTTTTTTCGTGTAATAGAGCTTGGATTCGCATGGGAATGGATTTATACAAGTGAGGAACAGTGTGGTGCAATATTGTACCCCACTGTGAAGATGTTGTGAAATTTCTCTGAGGTGGAGTCCGTGTTGGAAACTCTAAAATAACATCATACTGAACTTGGTGTAAGCCAAGGTATGTTTCCTTGTTACCTTCGCGTTCATCAAACTTTGGTTGGAGCACCGCAGAAACTGCCATCCCCTGCACAGGAAAGAATCATAGGAGGGACCCTTAAAAATTTCTCTATATTTTTTTCCATTGATTTTTCGAACGATATGATGAGTCCAACAGAAAGCCGCGACACTCCTGCCCATATCATGACAGATCATCCACCTCCATGCTTCTCAGTTGGAGGGAGACCTTCACGATTATACACTTGAGGATATATTCCAATGATGCACCCTGTTTTACCGTCAATATGTGATACGGATGGATCACATATTGACGGTAAAACAGGTGCAGCCCTAATAATTTATCATAAAGGCAAACAACTTCAAGAACACAAAATTAAGCTGAGGAATAAGAACTCAGTCTTTCAAGCAGAGGCCATAGCCATTTTTGAAGCTATCAACATCATTGATGCACAAGGCCTCAGATCTGTAACCATTTGGTCTGATAGCTCATCAACTTTGCATGCGTTACTTAACCCACTTCACACATCACCAATAATACATGTCATACAGGAAAAACTAGCAGCTGGAGCTTCGCATTCGCACATCAATCTAAGATGGATTAAAGCGCATCAAGGTGATGTTGGAAATGAGTGCGCAGACATCGCTGCAAAGGAAGCCACAAAAATTGATGAATCCAAAGCATTAGTGATTCCATACCCAAGATCTTCACTTATCAAACAACTGAAGCACTTCACACTTCAAAAATGGAAGTCTCTGTGAGACAATGCAACAACAGGTCGAATAACCAAACATCTACTCTCAGAAGTCTCTAGCAAGCTAACGTATGATAATCCATACCTCAACCAGCTACTAACATTTCACGGTCCATTTCCACAGTACTTCCAAAGATTCGGAAAGGCAGTTTCATCTACCTGTATCTGTGGAGCCCAAGGAGATCCTTTCCACTATGTCCTAGAGTGCCCAGAGACTGAGAATTACCACCTAAAGAAGAACTCCCAACAGACCAACATAGAGTTCCTAAGATTTTGCTTGAAAGATCGTCACCGCAGATTACTCCTCACAAAGCTAATGATTCATCTCAACAAACGAGGATTAGAACTTTGTCAGGATTTAGGCCACGATTCCACAGACGATATAGAAGATTCCACAGACGAATCAGAAAACTATTCTTAGTTAAGTTTCTTCCACAATTAATAATTGTGTCTAAATTTTTTATAGAGCTTAATGAAATTTATGAACTGTATGTTCGGAATTGTTTGGACTTTTCGAACATTATGAGCCCGCTTTAGAACCTTAAAAACTTTTTGAATCCTATTCCTTTTTAGTACCTTAGAAACTTTTTAAATTTATTTGGAATTATTTAAAAATTATTAAAAAAATGCTTTTAAAAGCGAAGGTGCTTATTAAACTTGTATAAGCTGCCTGTCTGTATATAGTTATCAACTTTCATATCATGCCATTTTTTTTCCTTTTCATAATTAAGTGTTTATACTATTTATAATCTTGCTTTCAATGTATATAATGTTTTTATTGCCATAATTACCCTAGAAATTGTTAACTGTCTTTTCATTGATTGAAAATTGTTTCTCCATTGTTTGTTGTATATGTCATGTTATATTTTATTTTAAACTCAGAGAAAATATTGAATGCTATTGCCTGATGTTCAACAGGGCTTAAAGCCCCTTAAAATGTTTTGTAACTTCTTGCTACCAATTTGTAAGCACAATTTCTTTGCCTTGTTAAATGCCATGATGGTGGCGCCCTCACGGACCTCGTAGAGGTGTGGAGCATACTGGGTGTTGGGGAGACGGCACCCGTTAACCTAAAGGTACAGTCCGGGGTCTCCCCACACAGTTATGTATGTATGTATGCAGGTAAAAGTATGAAAAACGATTTGTTAGACACTATCACTGCCATTTTTCAGTCTACTAGGTTGAGTGAGTGTGACACCTTGGTAGACGCCGTTTGACATTGACATCGATTATAAGTGCTCTCTCTCTGCCGTAAATGTTCTATTCATGAAGGTGCCTTCTACCTATAATTATCAACACGGGAGAATGCAGAGGTTGACTGAGTTCTGAAATAATTTTTGCTGCAGTTCGCATTTTAGACGTTACAATTGACTTCAATGCCTGACGGTATCCTTAACTTCGCTTTGCAGAACAGTCTTACCGTGCTCTGCGTATGCTGTGATGAGATTAGACACCGTTCTCTACAAACGCCTAAAAGTTCCAATGTTTCGATAACTTGGCTCCAGGTAGACATTCTTTTACTGTTTTTGAAAATAAGAGGTGGACATTTTCTACCTTTGAGAAAAAATCCTAGACTTATACAGAGCTGGAATAAATCTACCGCATTACCGGGATAATGTAAGTATTTTTATTCATAAAAAAATCTTTCAACTTATATAATGCTTCAGAAGCACATTCAGAAATGTCATTTACTTACAGGTGTTTCCATTATTTTGATAACCTCCTGTATATACATTTGAATATATTGAAAATAACAATACTTGGAACGTTTAAACTTATTACAGTAGTGAAGAAAATTCATTTTAGACATTGTTTTTATTATCAAGCAAATTTTGCTCTGTAGGATTGTTATTAAATTTGTATGTTATTTGCATTCAGTTATTTCTATATTTCTGTTTAAAGCAGTTTTTTTGTGGAACTAATTTTGAATACGGGACTCATAATACCAGTGATAAATTAGTTTTTAAGATGGTTAATTTGTACGCTTTTAAGAAAATGTATGAAAACGCACATTTCACACTAGAAAATCATGTCTACTATTCATTTTTGTTAAGTAAATTAAAATGCATTAAATTTACTTCAATTCATTCGTGTATTTGATTACTTTTAAAAATGGTTTAGAAATTAATTTTCCATTTTTGAAGATATTTTACATTCATATAGAATTTTGAAAAGGCACTAAGTATTTTAAAAATTATTTCGTGTTTAGGATAATATTATGAAAATCTGTATCATAATTTTAATTTCATACCTCACACTAAAAATAAAAAATAAAAACTAGAATGTTTTTAATTTTTTAATTATGTTAAAAACTTGAATGTTCTAGTGAAAATAACGAAAATTCTTGAATTTTTTGTATTCAAAGTGTTGTACATATTTTTATTCAGTACGCATTTTTATTGCATGCATACATCATTTTCCTCTCTGTTTTTAAGTTTCAAAGTTGTATTTATTTATCGACTCATTTTTAGTTGTTAAAGTTGTTCAAAGTATAATGATTAAAAAAATCAGTTTGAAATTATCTACTCAGATTACGAGGGTTGTTGTTTCTATTTCTGTCCTTGCCAACTGTGAGTGTTGCTAGGTGATCGCTAAAGTTTCTAAATTGTATCTGTTAGAGTTTTATACTACTAAATATAATTTCATTAGAACGTTTTCCCATTCCTTAATGATTTTTTGTCTGCACTAAATTGAACAATTCACCTCGAGCATATAATGAAATAAGTTGCTGATTATTTTCCTAAATTTCAACGCGTATTATCACGACATGAGTTTCGATAAAATTAATTTATAAATCGTTAAAACATTATTCTAGAGCCTTATAAAATATTAATAACACGAAATCTCTCGTGGTCGACAGTCGCTTCAAGTCCGTGAAGTTCATTCAAAATCTGTGTGTCGGGAAACATGGATGCTGAGTGTGAAGTGATAAAATAAATCCTATGAAATATGAGGCGTTTATGTGAAATTAGTATGATAAGCATTAAAAAACGTATATGAACAACATTTGCCTTTAAAAAATATTTCGCTTGGTGTAAACACGTGTTGAAAAAAATAAGATTAATAGACCTCAAAGATTGTGTAACGTTAAAGATGAATCTTGGATCTATGTAAATGAGCTTAAAACAAAACAAAAATCGATTGTGTGAGTTTTCTAAGATTAGAAAAATCCAGGAAAAATTGTTTGCAGAAGAAGCACTTTAAAACGGTTACGTATTTCCACCACATTATTACATTTTGTAATAGTCTCGTTACAAAACAACACAAAATGTTTAAATCTACGCGGTACATGACTATTCTTTTATCCGAAAACATCGGAGAAAAAAAGAGCAGAAGTGAGGCGAATTAATTCTTCATGGCAATGCGAGCTTCTACATTGATTCAAACAAAAACGTTTTGATCATATAAATAAACATCGAGCTGTGATGGGCGATCCACTGCACAGACTTGATTTTGCATATTTTACTTGATTGTTTAGACATAATTTCGCTTATTTTCATATATATTTCAACTTATCAAAAACAATTTACATTGTCATTGATTGTCGACATTTAAAGAAGCTGTTACAAAGAATGATTTGATAAACCAATAACACACTAATTTCGATCGCAAATATTTGTTTTATTTTCATTATTTGGCCAGAAATATGAATATCAATCATCGCAGTGAAAAAAATGAAAATTAAATATAGGAATATATGACTAAAATATTCTACCGAAATCAATTTTGTAGAATTTCGAAAAACTGAACAACATTTCATTTGATATTATATAAAACGCAAAATGTTAAATTCATTACAACGAAATCAAAATGTCATAATTTTCTACACTTCATGAAATTCTAAAACAAAAATGTTATCTAAATTTTAATTTAAAATTAAATATTTCAAATTTATATATTTTATCATTAAATTATTTATTGTGATACTACATATATTACCGATGTACAAAAAAATTAGCCGTTCCATGAAGAAAAAATGATTGAGGTGTGACAAATATATCAAACATGTGCAATCAACACAAATGCCTATTTTACTCCTAATTATTTTACTCCACTTTTAGTACACATTATTTTGTTGATGTAATAAGGAATTCTACAAATGTGTTTCACACTAAGTGTGTGGGAAGTATGGGGGGGGGGAGTGACGATAGTCTTACGTAACATAGCCTCATCTTAATGAATTTTTCTTATCTAATATTCAGATGCTGATTATTTTTCTTTTTTTCAATTGGTTCCTGCAGTTCTCGACCCTCCTATTCTTTGTAAATGGCTCTTCTGTAATGTGCATATTTAGTCTATTAACTTCGTAGAATCCATAGAAGTTTTGTTAGTTGTGCTTACTCTAACTGTTTTGAAAGAAAGTTCCCAGGTTCGATGCCAGGCATTTTTGAGCAACAACAGATGGAAGTTTGATTTGTTTTCTGCATTCATCTGTAGTATTAGTTTTCATTTTCTTTGAAAGCGACTGAATATGCAGTCTACTAATTGTGAACCCAGTAGATATTTAAATTGCAACAATCTCGTAGGCCATTAGGTTGTTCACCACTTGGTGTCCAAGTATCTCTGTTAATGTGTGTATTGAAATGAAATCAAGTAAGAAGGTTTAATTCCTCTGAAGATAATACTTTGTTTTTAAATTAATATTCAATTAAAAGATCTGGATATTGCTTCATGAGTATATTATCTTTTCGAAAATTGTTTTTTATATGATTGCTGGTAAACCAGGATTAGATAATTTTGAAATATATATCCCAGTTGCTGATTCTGCAACCTATATTGGAAATTCTATAAAATCATATTGTATAAATTCTATTCGAACTATTATTCTCACCAGTAAGTGAATAATTGTCTGGAAAAAATATTGTGTGCGCTTTGTTGCTTATATTCTCCAGAAAAGATTCCGTGTCAATAATTCCCATTAATTTTCTTGGCCAATTAGTGGTAATATGATAAAAATATAAATAGGTAGTGAATTGTATTGCAAAATTCTTGAGTGCCAATTTTTGAGAGTTAACATTCTACTTTATATTGTTTAAAATTCATTTAGAAATCTATTGATGAAGAAATTGGAAATTTGATTAGCTTAATAATTTAAATATAACTGCTTTTTAAAGTCAAAGGGCAAAATAATTATTATTGTGAACGCATTATGTGGCATACAGTTATTCAACCAAATTATTTAAATTGTCAACGATGTGAGAAACCTGCCTCAGGTTCTGAAAAACATTAACATAATCTCATAGAGAAAGTACAATTAAATAATTGTTTCGAAAACGGATTATATAAACAATGAATGAATGAATGAATGTTTCTATATTAATATATTTCATTTTGAAACTGAGCTTTGATTTTTATAACTTAAAATAGTGTAAAATTTTGTATTGTGAACTTAAATATCAGTTGTAAGATATTGTTTAAAAATATACATATAGTTATGTTGTTAAAATAAATGCAAATGTTACAACATTCATCGCGCGAAACCTATCAATTATGAATCATCGAGTGCTATACATAATTACAAAAAGTTATTGTGGATAAATATCTGCTACCAGTTGAATAAACTTTGCATTCTGTTTCTCCGCTAAATTTTCGTTTGCGGTTGAAATGAGAACAGATGTTCGAAATTGGAAAAATAACTTTTATCTGGATGTTGATCTTTTCCTTAATTAAAACTTTGGTTTTGTTTCAATTTAAAATTTTGATTAACACATTTCTAATTAATTTTAATGTAATTAATGCTGAGCTACATTAATAATGCGTAATTCAGTGTAAAGTTTCCTACAACACGATGTAATTTAAATGATATTTACATTCTTATAATTTCTTTTGTGCGAGAGAAAAGTGATTTAAAAATGGGTATTTGTGTATTATTCTGTAGACCTTCTCCACCTTAAGAATAAGTCGTTGAGTTTTGCAAATTTTAATAATTATTTTTCGAAATATGATGAAAAAGAATAGTTTACTTACATCTCAGAACCATATACAGTTGACAAAACAAGTATTAGAAAAGTAGGAAATTTTAAGTTTTCAAGGTAATAAAATGAAACATTTATCACATAGTATTTATATTATATAAAACTTTTACATAATTACTCATGGAGTAAGAAACAAATATTTAGAATCAATAGGATTTAAAAAATTAAAAGAATATTTTTGTGCATTGCAAAAAAAGTATTAGAACATCGAACTTCAATATTCAATCATACATAAAATAACTAAAAAAAATCAAACGTGATACTAATAATTGGTATCTAGTCCCTTAGCTGAAATTACTGCATCCAAACGTCTTGGCATAGATTCCACCAAATCTTTGGTGACGTTTGATGACATGCTGGTCCAGGCATCTTGCAAAGCTTGCTTTACTTCTTATTGGGAATTTTCTCTCTTTTTATCCAATAGATACCACAAATGTTCTATAGGATTCAGGCCTATAGATCTGAGGGGGAATTACCAATCTTCGGGGAGCATTATATAATAGCCATTCTTTGGTTTTGTTGCCAGTATGTTTGTGGTCTTGATCTTCTTGAATAAGGAATGTTTTCTCTAACACTAATTTTTTTGCACTATCTTCCAAGTTATCTCGTAACACCTCAATATATGACAAAGCTTTCATATTATCAACAATGAACTGGAGTGCTCCATTGTAAGCCATACAGCCCCACTCTATGACATTCCCTCCTCCGTGCTTTATTGTTTTCTGTATATTTTTAGCCTGAAAAGCAGTTCTTTTCTTCTCCAAACTGTGAGCACGTGTTTAGGTTTGAAAATTTCAAATTTACTCTCGTTAGAGAAAATAACATTTTTCCAGAAATCTGATTTATTTTTATAATTTTTGAAAAATTCTAGTCGTTTTTTCCTGTTGATTTCTGAAATAAAGGATTTTTTCTTGACCGTCTTCCTTTTAAACGAGCATTATGTAATCCATTTCTAAATGTTTGAGGTGTTACAACCTTTCCTGAGATTGATTCAATATTTGTGGCCAACATCCTTGCACTTTCTGTCGGATACTGTTGGGCATTGTTAACCACTTGTTGTTTTTCTCTGACAGTTAGCTTGCTTGGTCTCCCTGATCTTGGCCTATTATGCACAACCCCAGTTTCTTTTTTTAGAATGTTGTGAATTGAGCAAAGTGGAACATTCAACTTACCGGGAATTTCTCGAACAGTTTTGCCACTATTGTGCAGATGAACGATTTGTTCTCTCTTCGCAAGCGAAATCTCTTTTGTTTTGGGTGCCATGGCATGAAAAGTCCACGTAAACTGAATTTCTACAAATTAGCAGTGTATGAGACAAACTCCCTTGACATTGATACGGTTGAAAGCAACCTTGATAGTTTAATGACGTCACCAGCATTGTAATTTACATGCTTGTGCTTCGGTTCTAATACTTTTTTTGCGATGCAAATTTTGTTATTTTTATTTTAATAATGTTGTAAATATTTTTAAATTTTATTTTTTACTTAGTTATAATTTTCTAAGAAAATGTTATCATTTATAAACTGATTATACGATTTACTTGATTTTATTAACTTGAAAACTGCAAATTTCTCATTGTTCTAATACTTTTTTGCCAACTGTAAAATACAAGTAGGTAAAAACTTTATTTGTATTTTATGTGGCGCTAAATCGCATCATTAACGATATTTAGTTTTTCACAGATATAGTCGATGGGATAATGCGTAAGTACCAAAGAAAGATGGATAGCAATTATCACATTTTCTTCTGATTTCTATTTTTTAATAAAGATAAACATACAGGGGAATAAAATGCCGTTGTAAAGTTAATTTTACTAAATAAATTGTTTTTGACATTTTATCACAGTTTAATTATAAATTAATATCTTAAGTTTTTTTCCTCTCCAAAGTCCAAATTAAAAATATTTTCAATTCAAATTAAAAATTGTTTAAAAAAAATTGTACTATTAATTGTTTTAATAAGTTTGGATGTAATATAAATTGCAATTTAAAAAGTGCAGAATTAAAAATTTTGTTATTTAGTGTATGTACATTTTCTATTTTTTAAATTAAATATTCTAAATATATTTAGCTTGTGATTTATCTTATAAGATAAATCACAAGCTATAAATATTGAACATCTGCATTTCAGTAGTACAATATTTTATTTGAAAAAAAATATTTTTTTTAATTTTTTTAAAATGAGAAAATTTATAAATTTCCTCACCTATATGTATAAAAGATTTAAAGATACTCAGTATCGCATTTCCTTCTGATTTCTGTATTTTAATAAAGATATTATAAATATAAATGGGAATAAAATACCATGTGTAAAAAATTTAAAGTGAAATTAAATAAATTTTTTTTTCATTAAATATACGAAACAAAATATTTATAAGTTTCCATGCTTACATGACAAATGCCTGGATTATTATTTCAAGTAGTTTTTTTCTTCTATTTTTCAGTTTATCATGCTCAAATCACAAAACAATATTTTATCTTTGGTTTAATTAGAAATTTATTATCTCAAGCTGTTTTTTTAAAGTTTAATTAAAATTTGTGTCATGTTAGATTAAAAATTGTTATTTTTTGCAAATATGAATTGTTTTAACAAACTTCAATTAAAAAAACTACAGAATTAAAATATTTTTAAATTTAGTGTATGGATTTTCTTATCTTTTAAATTAAAATTTTTTCTAAGATAAATCACAAGCTTCCAATTCAATAAGTATCTGTAATTCGATTCAAAGGATAACTACTTTACTTGAGAAAAACAATTTAGTTTTTATAAATGAGGAAATTTATAAATAACGCAGAATTTAATAAATTTTTTCAGTTTCATGAACAAAAGATTTTAGGAGAAACTTAGCATATTTTTCTCTAATAAAATACTAAGTTTTAGAAAGGTAGGTTAAAAAAAATGAGTTAAAAAATAATAAATGTAAAAAATAAGTGTAATTGTCAATATGAGTTCTGAAATTAATAAATTCATTACGTAAAAAATTGTCGATATAGTTTAAAGAAAAAAAAATAGTAATATATAATGAATCTTATACATGCATTTTTTTATTTTTTATTACAGAGTAACAACTGTATGTTCTGAAATGTGCTTGCCATTTTGCTGAAGGAATTGGGTAAGTCATACTTGATGTTTTACTCTCATTGTTTGCTTACTTATTTAAGGAATTAAATTTACTCATATGTAAATTATTAAAAGTACTGATATGGTAAAATGCATGTAAAAATTTTTTTATGGTCACTTTGTGGTAATATAAATATTATGATGATTGTGGGAAGTCTTAAAATCTTCGTTGAAAATTTGATTGTTAAATCTAAATTTCAGAGGATTTATTAGCTGTAACTAAATATTTTTAATACATCTTTTACAGCTTATTTTGTCATAAAGTTTGGAAATTCTGTCCTACTTCATACTTGGCTTATTTTTTTTACAAGACAATTAAATTTTTTACAATATTTTTGTCAAAAAAGTGAAAATCCAACTTGCAAAAGGGAACTGACCTACTGCATAAGATAACTAATTCTTTAAAAAAGAAATCTAATAATAATTAAATTGTACAAAGTATAAAATATTGGTAGCGAATAAAATAATTTTTCTCTGTTCTTAATATTTAAAAGCAGTTCTACAGGGCTTTTTATTCATCTTATATTTATCAGCATGCTACTATTTTAATTTAATTTATTTAAATGTGCAGTTAATTTCACTAATAAAATACATGAATTGAAAACATTGTAATTAAGCATCTTCAAAATTATTTTAAGCTCTTTAAATTTTGCATCAGCTAAAAATATAAGAAAATAAGATTCGTTTTAATTCTTAAATTCATGTCCATTCTGAATCGGATTTAACTGTAATTCTATTTAAATTTATTAAATACAGAGTTGAATGTATCACTTATTTGGAATTGTTTTTAACAGTTTGCTTTTGGAAGTCTGACAAGTCAAAACGAAAAATAATAAATAAAAATAAAACTAAGCTAAATATGTTGTATTACTTCTAGAAAACTGAAAACATTCAAAAATGTTTTTTTATTGAATAAAAGTTTGAAACAACTATTGCATAGCCAAATATTTATAAATTGTTAAATTTAACTTTTAATATCAACCCTGTTGTTGACTGCTATAGATCTAGACTGTTGTAAGACATTTTAAAGTCCACTTTGTAATTTATCTTCGTTGAGAACTTTTTAAGATATTTTATCGCATTCTGTTATCGAAAATGAGGAAACCTAGAAATTCCTCAGTATCCACCACAACAGATGTGTATTCAAAAGGAATAATCAAAAAAGTTATATTTGTTCAAGCATTGGGATCGAACTTGTGACCACATCTTTCCAGAAAGCTGTGTTCAGCTTCCAGGCTACTGTGAACTTTACTAAATTTAATCTTAAGACCATTGAATAAATGCATGCTATAGTAACATAGTATCTATAAGTATCTATATAAATAAAATTCTTATTCTCTTTCCCTCCAAAGTTTTGTTTGAATTTGAATTCGAAACAGCTGCATAGTGGGGAATGAAAATCATCTTAATTTTTGTAACTCAAAATAAAATCTGTTTCATTTTAAAATTTGGATTACAGCGTTTGGAATTAGTTTAAAAACATAGTTAACCCTGCTTTAAATCCTTTGTAAATTTTCTCATCTTTCAATTTGGTTCGTATAAACGAAAGGAAATTTCCCAAGGGAAATTTTCTATTCAAGAAGGAAGAAAAAAGGGTTATTTTCCTTACTTTTGAAATTGTCATCTATGACAATAACTGAAGCTAAGAAAGAAAACCCGGTATTTACTTTTTTATTATATTTTAAAAGAATAGTGTTTTTATCAATTGTGGCAAATGTGTTAAAGAAAATGGTTGCTATACTTGTAGAGTCCCAAATTACTACATCATTCTATTTTTTTTAACAGATGTATATTTTAAACATGATTTCTTAATGCAAAACGGTTTTTTAACACACACAAGGCTAAGTAAATAACAACACTAAATTTAATTGTGGTTTTTGCCCAAAATAATTTAACGCGGGAAATAACATCTCACAAAAACAGTTAAGTTGGCAGCAGAATGAACTATAACTCTTGCATTCGGTTTAAAATCTTGAGTTCGAATCCCACCTTGAGCTTGTATGTTAGAGGCTCGAAATTTGAACTGTCGGTCCGTGTCTATTATATTGACCATGTCATCAAAAATTAATCGAGAAACGACCACCAGACAAATTCCAAAAAAGCTAGGGACTTTAGCCTCTTAGTTTTGAAAAAAATAATGAAATCTTTTTAATTTAAACTTTTCCTTTTTCCTATGTATTGATCAAAAGATTCCTTTGGGAGATCATTAGAATTTTTTTAATATATAAAATTATATATATTATAAAATTAAAAGGAGCAAATTATTAGCAAACTACTTAATAAAAAAGCTTTTTTATCCATAACTAATCATTTGGAGCTGAACTGTGCATTTAAAGAAAATTAATTATATATAAAGTATCTGAATAATTTTTATTTAAAAACATTATATTGATTTTTCATAGTTAAAAATATTCTTATGCAAGTTTAAATATTAAGGAAATACTTCTATATTTCTTTATATTCAGAGTCCTCCCGGTAATGATCAAAAGATTCACGTGGGAGCTCTTTAGGAACATTGTTTCAATATAATGTGTAAGAATATTCTGAAATTCAAGTAACAATATAAAGCACATTATATAATAGCAATATACTTTTCTGCCTCCTTGGAGCCGACATGCATACCCATGAGGAGATATTATGCTTATGTAACTATCAATATATATTTCAATGTAATATTATGTGTGCTTTTAATTAGTAAAGGATATTCTTACGTAAGTTAAAATATTAAGGAAATATTTCTATATTTCCTTTTATTCAGAGTCCTCCCAGTGATGATTAAAAGATTCACTTGGGAGCTCTTTAGGAACATTTTTTCAATATATTATGTAAGAATATTCTGAAATTCAAGTAACAATATAAAGCACATTATATAATAGCATTATACTTTTCTGCCTCCTTGGAGTCGACATGTATACCCATGGGGAGATATTATGCTTATGTATCTATCAATCATATATATTTCAATGTAATATTATGTGTGCTTTTAATTAGTAAAGGATATTCTTACGTAAGTTTAAATATTAAGGAAATATTTCTATATTTCCTTTTATTCAGAGTCCTCCCAGTGATGATTAAAAGATTCACTTGGGAGCTCTTTAGGAACATTGTTTCAATATAATATGTAAGAATATTCTGAAATTCAAGTAAGAATATAAAGCACATTATATAATAGCATTATACTTTTCTGCCTCCTTGGAGTCGACATGTATACCCATGGGGAGTTATTATGCTTATGTACCTATCAATCATGTATATTTTAATGTAATATTATGTGTGCTTTTTAATAGTAAAGGATATTCTTACGTAAGTTTAAATATTAAGGAAATATTTCTATATTTCCTTTTATTCAGAGTCCTCCCGGTGATGATTAAAAGATTCACTTGGGAGCTCTTTAGGAACATTGTTTCAATATAATATGTAAGAATATTCTGAAATTCAAGTAAGAATATAAAGCACATTATATAATAGCATTATACTTTTCTGCCTCCTTGGAGTCGACATGTATACCCATGGGGAGTTATTATGCTTATGTATCTATCAATCCTATTTCAATGTAATATTATGTGAGCTTTTTAATAGTAAAGGATATTCTTACGTAAGTTTAAATATTAAGGAAATATTTCTATATTTCCTTTTATTCAGAGTCCTGCCGGTGATGATTAAAAGATTCACTTGGGAGCTCTTTAGGAACATTGTTTCAATATAATATGTAAGAATATTCTGAAATTCAAGTAACAATATAAAGCACATTATATAATAGCATTATACTTTTCTGCCTCCTTGGAGTCGACATGTATACCCATGGGGAGATATTATGCTTATGTATCTATCAATCATATTTCAATGTAATATTATGTGTGCTTTTAATTAGTAAAGGATATTCTTACGTAAGTTTAAATATTAAGGAAATATTTCTATATTTCTTTTTATTCAGAGTCCTGCCGGTGATGATTAAAAGATTCACTTGGGAGCTCTTTAGGAACATTGTTTCAATATAATATGTAAGAATATTCTGAAATTCAAGTAACAATATAAAGCACATTATATAATAGCATTATACTTTTCTGCCTCCTTGGAGTCGACATGTATACCCATGCGAGATATTTTGCTTATGTATCTATCAATCCTATTTCAATGTAATATTATGTGTGCTTTTAATTAGTAAAGGATATTCTTACGTAAGTTTAAATATTAAGGAAATATTTCTATATTTCCTTTTATTTAGAGTCCTCCCGGTGATGATTAAAAGACTCACTTGGGAGCTCTTTAGGAACATTGTTTCAATATAATATGTAAGAATATTCTGAAATTCAAGTAAGAATATAAAGCACATTATATAATAGCATTATACTTTTCTGCCTCCTTGGAGTCGACATGTATACCCATGGCGAGATATTTTGCTTATGTATCTATCAATCATATTTCAATGTAATATTATGTGTGCTTTTAATTAGTAAAGGATATTCTTACGTAAGTTTAAATATTAAGGAAATATTTCTATATTTCCTTTTATTCAGAGTCCTGCCGGTGATGATTAAAAGATTCACTTGGGAGCTCTTTAGGAACATTGTTTCAATATAATATGTAAGAATATTCTGAAATTCAAGTAACAATATAAAGCACATTATATAATAGCATTATACTTTTCTGCCTCCTTGGAGTCGACATGTATACCCATGGGGAGATATTTTGCTTATGTATATATCAATCATATTTCAATGTAATATTATGTGTGCTTTTAATTAGTAAAGGATATTCTTACGTAAGTTTAAATATTAAGGAAATATTTCTATATTTCCTTTTATTCAGAGTCCTGCCGGTGATGATTAAAAGATTCACTTGGGAGCTCTTTAGGAACATTGTTTCAATATAATATGTAAGAATATTCTGAAATTCAAGTAACAATATAAAGCACATTATATAATAGCATAATACTTTTCTGCCTCCTTGGAGTCGACATGTATACCCATGGGAGATATTTTTCTTATGTATCTATCAATCATATTTCAATGTAATTTTATGTGTGCTTTTAATTAGTAAAGGATATTCTTACGTAAGTTTAAATATTAAGGAAATATTTCTATATTTCCTTTTATTCAGAGTCCTCCCGGTGATGATTAAAAGATTCACTTGGGAGCTCTTTAGGAACATTGTTTCAATATGATATGTAAGAATATTCTGAAATTCAAGTAACAATATAAAGCACATTATATAATAGCATTATACTTTTCTGCCTCCTTGGAGTCGACATGTATACCCATGCGGAGATATTTTGCTTATGTATCTATCAATCCTATTTCAATGTAATATTATGTGTGCTTTTAATTAGTAAAGGATATTCTTACGTAAGTTTAAATATTAAGGAAATATTTCTATATTTCCTTTTATTCAGAGTCCTGCCGGTGATGATTAAAAGATTCACTTGGGAGCTCTTTAGGAACATTGTTTCAATATGATATGTAAGAATATTCTGAAATTCAAGTAACAATATAAAGCACATTTTATAATAGCATTATACTTTTCTGCCTCCTTGGAGTCGACATGTATACCCATGCGGAGATATTTTGCTTATGTATCTATCAATCATATTTCAATGTAATATTATGTGTGCTTTTTAATTAGTAAAGGATATTCTTACGTAAGTTTAAATATTAAGGAAATATTTCTATATTTCCTTTTATTCAGAGTCCTGCCGGTGATGATTAAAAGATTCACTTGGGAGCTCTTTAGGAACATTGTGTCAATATGATATGTAAGAATATTCTGAAATTCAAGTAACAATATAAAGCACATTATATAATAGCATTATACTTTTCTGCCTCCTTGGAGTCGACATGTATACCCATGGGAGATATTTTGCTTATGTATCTATCAATCCTATTTCAATGTAATATTATGTGTGCTTTTAATTAGTAAAGGATATTCTTACGTAAGTTTAAATATTAAGGAAATATTTCTATATTTCCTTTTATTCAGAGTCCTGCCGGTGATGATTAAAAGATTCACTTGGGAGCTCTTTAGGAACATTGTTTCAATATGATATGTAAGAATATTCTGAAATTCAAGTAACAATATAAAGCACATTTTATAATAGCATTATACTTTTCTGCCTCCTTGGAGTCGACATGTATACCCATGCGAGATATTTTGCTTATGTATCTATCAATCCTATTTCAATGTAATATTATGTGTGCTTTTAATTAGTAAAGGATATTCTTACGTAAGTTTAAATATTAAGGAAATATTTCTATATTTCCTTTTATTCAGAGTCCTGCCGGTGATGATTAAAAGATTCACTTGGGAGCTCTTTAGGAACATTGTGTCAATATGATATGTAAGAATATTCTGAAATTCAAGTAACAATATAAAGCACATTTTATAATAGCATTATACTTTTCTGCCTCCTTGGAGTCGACATGTATACCCATGGGGTGATATTATGCTTATGTATCTATCAATCATTTTTCTTTTTAATGTTATGTGTGCTTTTTAGTAGTAAAGGATATTCTTGCGTAAGTTTAAGGAAATATTTCTGTATTCTTATATACGTAAGTTTAAATATTAAAGAAATATTTCGATATTTTCCTCTACACAGAGTCGTCCAGCTGATGATTTAAAGATTAATTTTGGAGCTCCTTATAAAAATGCGATTGGGATGAGAATTTCTTTTTGTTAATTTTTTATTGGTTTTTTTGACACTTCTTTCAATGGGTTCTTCATCTTGACTCATAATTTTTTCTGATTGGTAGACCTATCTGCTTTCAAGAGCAATATAAATTTTCCTTTTTGTACTAGGTAAACGTTAACTTTTCTACTGCACGCTGACAGTTTACGAAAAAGGTGTTTTCCTTTTGAAAATGTTTTGAGAACTATATCCAATACATGTTGGGAATTGTTTGTATGTGTGTCGCACAATTTGTATCATAAGAGGGCACATACTTACAGTATAAATACAGGTCTATACAGGCCTATTTATACTATAATTACAGGCCTATACTTACAGTATAAATTGGACTCCTAACCAGTACAAACATGTCTGCCATATTTCTAATTCAATCTCTACGAACTGTTGAACCAAAAGCATTAGCTGTAATCTTTCGGTTACAAATTTAGCTAATATGTCTTTGGGAGTAGAGTGTTTTGTTTTGCTTTGTGTGTGCTGAAGCATCATTTTATCAATGGTATTTTATGAAACTGTGGTATATGACTCTACTCAAACCTTCTTTTCAAAATTCCTGTAATTATTTTCATTATGAGGTTTTACAGGTTTTGTTCAGGTGATTCTATAAATTGCCATTACTAGCCTATTTGCAGAGATTTTTGAACCATCATATCATTTATAAGTGAGAAATTGTGTTATTACTATTAAATTTAATCCAATGGTAAACATCCGTTACGTGAGAAATTACTAAATAAAAATTATAATCCCCTTTTTTCAAACCTCTTCCAGCATGTAGTCCTCATTTTAGAAGAGGAATGGAAAATTAAGTGGCAGATGCTTTTTCTAATGTACAGGTCTTTACATGTTATTTTTTCGACTATCCCCCTTGTATAAAAGACAGTGTATCTTTCTTTAAGCTATTTGGAAATTTTATCAAGTCTGACATTGTTAACTTGGTTTCAAAATATTTTAATCATCATCGACAATCAAACCAATCATATGAACCAGTTTTCACAGATGTTTCGAAATCTCTAAGTCAGATTACTGAAGACCTCATATTCAACTATTAACTTCCCGCTATTACCTCTTTTTTTCTCTTCTAATTTTACAGTTGTTTGTTTAGCACTCTAATATATATATATATATATATATATATATATATATATATATATATATATATATATATATATATATATTATGAAATTCTGAAATGCGCATTTTATGCACAGATTCTACGAGTTTACAAAATCCAACTACAGATAATCAATTTACTTGTGGTTAAAAATATTCGTAAAAACGATTACATTCCAAAGGAGCCTAGATTTTATTTTTATAATTTCTATCACGTGTTGGAATTCATAGAAATGAATTGGTAGACAAAACTGCAAAATCAGCTTAAGAATAAACTTTCTGAGCAATTATTTATAATAACCTGCAATCTGCTGTTGATCATTTGTGTTACTGTCTCAGTCAGAAAAAGTATAATCTGAAAACCACAGTAGCAAGTTTCATACCAGCAAACCAACCCTCTCATCTACATGAGGTAAAATTTAACAGACATTGTGATGTTTTATTAAGGGCTTCGAACTGAACATACATGCTCGGGCGCCTGATTCACAAATTTGCTCTTTGCTGAACCCCCATAACAGAATGTAACCATTATGGTGAGAATCTGGAAACTAAGTGTAAAACCCATTTTTGTTGACTGTGCTGCTATTAATGGGTATCGGATTAAGTGGTTTAATTCAAGTAACATTAATTTAGGTGAGAGAAATTCCGCATTGAAATGTCATAATATATTTAAATATAGGGTTTTAAATAATATTTAGCTGTCTCATCCATCTGATTTTCGTAAATTTTTTTTAATATTCTTATCTTAACAATCTCAAATAGTTGTTATTCAGTGGTTTATCCAAACACTTAATTTTATCAAATATTTCTTGGTTTTCCTCACAGCTTATCCCATTTGAGATGAATGTTACACCAGTGAAAATTAAATTCTTACGAAAGCTGCTATTGCAATTCATGGTTGCTCTTAAAATGCGTAATATAAATACAATTTATTTGATAACATGGCCTATAGAATATTTTTAATTTTGAACTAGAGGAACTGTCCATATATTTCCATGTAAACAAAGGATCTGAGTGAAAATGAAAAGATTCACTGGACCACTTTATTTTTTGCAGGACAACAAGAATTTTAAATTCTAATAAGATTGTGATACTCATACAACACACTCTTCCTCGAGATGATTCCTATGCGAGCGCTATTGTAATTTGCATGAAAAATAGTCAAATGTCATAAATTGAACTGCATTATTTCCGTAGAACTTTTTTCCTTGCAAAGAAATTGAATGTCATTAATTGTAATCGATAGATGATAACTAAGGTGGCCATACGAAAATGTAATTTATCTTATCATAGAGTATCCTTTTCTAAATGTTTAAAGGAGTGGAGGTATCATTTTTTTTGTTTCGTTGTTTTCAAATTAAAGATCCCAGTAATAATAAAAATTCCCTGGGTTTCATAATTTTTTTGTGAAATATCTAGAATATTTCTTTTTAAATTTATAGATTCATGTCATTCGGTGCAGCGATTTCAATGCAGCTCCAGACAATAATTTATCAAATAAAGAGAATTAGATTTTTATTTATATCGATACAGTGTTATTTAATTATATTATATACATATGTTTGAAGAAAGTAACGTGTTTGAAATGGTAAATAAATTTGAGAGCACTTTTTCCTCCTTCTGAATGCATACAGGCAATATGGGAAATAATTGTGTCGTCTTATTTTAAGAGTTGAATAGTTCAGGCTATTTGATTACTTAAATCTCCTTTGATTTTATGTAACTTTACTTTATGTAAATATAAAATTCGAGCATATCATTTTAAGGTTTTGAATTTGTATTGTAGAGTTTCTTAATAATACTATATGCATTCTATGCAATATTGCTTGTATAAATGGGAGAGATTTTTCTTTTTACATTTAGTTGATGTATTTATGAGCCACATCATTAGGCTAGTAGGGCTTCTTTGCACCACGGTCCTTACTTTATGCTCCAAATTAGACATAAATCAGCATTAAGTTTGTGCATGAATTTTACACTACTTACCTAGGAAAAACAAAACTAAATCAATAAATATTTCAATACTGATGGATATTTTATTGATTAGAAATATGGGTACTTTCACAATAATCAAGATTTGGAAGCTAAGGTTAATGACTATTTTTAAAATAAAAAAACCCCAATAAAATCGTAAATAACAAAACTTATTCTTGTCTTGTTTAGTTCACATCTGTCTCGTTGATAGTCAAATGGAAATTTGAAATTCGATTGCATTTGATATTTGTATATCTTCTACTGCATACTTGACTCTCATAAATAAGATTTAAAAGCGCATTCATTTATTAAATGGAAAAAGTTAAAGAAATATTTTATTTCACATTTCAATTTTCAATCAAAATAAAGTTGAATGTAATTTTAAGTAAAGGAGGCTAAAAAAAAAAACAATATTCCATTATTTTTGATTTACTTCGCGAAATTTTTAGTTTGCCTTTTAATAACTACTCGTTGTTTAGTTAAATTTTGATTTTTTTTTTCAAATTAGTTTTACAATGTAAAATTTTCTTAAAGATTCCAATAACCAAATTTTTTTAACTGATGGACATTTTTAAGCTTCCTCTGAGAAAATTTTATTTGTAAATTTTTCAATTGTTTTAAATACTAAATCATAAATGTAAAAAAGTTTAAAATTATAAATTATTTAAAAATGTTAAAAGTAATATAGTTAAATTGTCCTTTGTTTTGAGTTGACACTCAAAGTAATCTGAATAAATTGATTTCTCTCTCCGACTTTAAATTTGTCACGCGTTTATCGAATATATTTAAAAACATTTTATGAGCTATTTGTAAATATTTCATACAAGTTTTTTAAAAGCGCATTTTAAAATTTGATAAATTGTAGGTACTTTTCTGATTTTATTTTTCAGTTTGAAATTAAATCATATATTAATTTTTTATAACTTTTTTATAAGTTTAGTAACGTATCATATTTCTTGAGTTATTATATCAATAAAAAGCTCAATAAAACTTACAATAATCATCTATTAGTTAGATATTTATGTCTATGATATTACAGTGGTTTACCAGAGAATACTTATTCTGAAATTTCATTTGTTGCTTAAAGTTGAAAATATCTTTACTCTGTAGTAAAATTATAATGACATTATGCTTCCTATTTTGTTATCTATTATGTGTTCTGCTTGTATTGTACTTGTCTTAAATTAATTTTGGATTTATTCTAAATCTATTTAATATCTTTCATGAATTATGATGCAGTGTTTCACATTTTTTTATGCACAAATGATTTTCTGTTAAATGAACTTTCATTCTGAATAGTATAGATTCTTTATTTGTACTTGGTAGTTGTAAAGGTTTATCTGCTATATTTTTATTTGTTTTTTAAATTATATTTTTGCTATGTATTAAGATAATGTTTGGTATTCAAGATAAAGTGAATATCTATGTCTAAACAAAGATGCACACACACCCACACATTTAAGTAGAAGAAACAAATTATCTATCGTTTTCAGTTTTTTTATTCAGTTGACAGTTTTAAAAAATATCAGTTAATTAAGCAAATTACTTAATAATTTATCCTGGTTGTATATATTGAAATAATTTTTTCAATAAACATATTTTGATTCTCATTAGTTATTTTTGTATAAACGTAAGATAATTTAAATTTAAAAATTGAATATAATTGATATTTTTTATAAAATTTATTTACAACTTTCTTTGTAAAGTTTGTTTGTTGTTGATATAGTAACATGTTTATAATTTTAGAAATGCTAATATTTGTTTTATTTTTTCCCTTTTATGTCTCATGGGACGAGATTTCTGGCTGCCGCAGTACCTTCCTACGATTGTGTTACAAAAATCCATCAAATGAATTCATAAGTGAGTTTATAACCTTTTTATATTTCCTTGGAATCTGATATTTTTGTGATTTAATGTTACATATAGGCATATCATCAATCTTACTTTCTCCAACTAAAGTGAAGCAATTATTGATTCAATAATAATACATGTTATAACAAGTATTTTACAAATATTAATATATAATATTAATTTTTATTAAATTTTTACCAATATATATGCCAATATGTATGGCAGGCCAAATATTGGGAATCTTTTGCGTGGTCTGTGCTTCAAAATCCCGAAAACTCCATCTGACTGCTTCTATCTAACTGGTAGGGCCCAACTCAGCACTTAGTGCCGCAAAACATGCCGATGCAACAACAACTCCACGAACTCTGAGTTTCATGAGAAGTGATTGTCCGTATAATAATAAGTCAATAAGTCCACGAAGTCACAGCAGCATGGGTTGTTTTCGCAGAGACCATAGCTTTGTCTATTCTTATAACGTTGCATCACCGACAAAAACACCTCCAATGGTGAATGTCAAATCATCTACTGACAAGTCACGGTTGTGTGCACTGTGGCATAATAGTAACTATAGTTGCTGCATACTTTCGCGTTGTCATACCTTGCGTAATGCAATGGGCTTCAGTGGATATAAAATTGTCTATAATCGTTCACATTTCTTACATTACATATTTATATGCAGGAACGCTATTTTGCTCTTCTCAAATTTTCCTTGGTACTTAAAATGTTTGGTGGCTCTCTTGGCTTACTTGTTCTGTCAATAAACACCAAAACGAAGATCTGAGTAAAGGTCGCTAAGCGATTAAACACTAAACATAAACAATCAAGCGCTACTTTGGATGAACCATAGCTTTGTTTTAAAACAGTATAAGAAATGCTTTGTTGTGAGAAGTGCATTGAAATATTTCATACATGTTATAGTTTTTTCTTTGTAATTTTGGAGTTTTTAACACTGTAATCATCTTGTTAGGGTACTGGGATTCCAAATTGTGTAATAAGACTTAGTTTTTTACTGCTAAACATTGTGATTTTTCTGCTTCATTGATGTCGTTGAATTCGATGGCCAGTTCTGGATTAGCTTGTCATATTTGGTAGAGTATGTCATCACTCATACTCCCTTTGAAGGAGTCCCATAGCTGTTTTGAAGTTGATTGTAACATGTTAATAGAATTATATAGCGAATATATAAGTCTCTGACTTGGTCAGCTGAGTCTGTCAGTAAGCCTTCTTCTACCGTTAATATTCAGCCATTGTCGTTTTTCACTAATCTTAATCGTTGGCATTTTCTCCTTACGTCTGCTATTGTTAACCATCAATAGCATCGAGATCTGGGAAATATTTTCGTGGACTTACTTCATGTAGCATCATCCGAGGATAAAAACATTCAGGTGTACGGTGTCTACTCTGCTTAGTGCATTAGCTTTCATGATTCCTAAAGGATACTCTACTGGGAATTTCTTGTTTTCATTGTTGAAAGATTTTTTTGGTTGTGTTCCCAGTAGAAAAGGTAGGGACATCGACATATAGTAATGTTCTCGCTTATGGATCCGTTTGTAATAGTTAAAAAAGTTGTTAAAGTTGTATTCTTAGGTAGTTTGATTGCAATGTTTCTGCCAGTGTCTTTTGTGAACTAAACTCCGTTTCCATGCTCTAAATGTACTACTAGGCATTGCACAGTTGGTTCGTGTAACCGAAATTCCGCCACTCCGTTTCGTTACTGTTCATGTATCTTCCCATTTGGTGCATGAGGATCTCGTCGTTTCTGTTTTGTAGTTTGCTGTCTATGGCTGTACGGTAGTGGGTATTTGGGCTGTGAAGCCGCCTTTTTTGGGTGACCGTCTTCTTTATTTGGAATATAAATTATCTCCGGTTTTTTTGTCATCTATGTAAGGTTTTGGGAATATTTTTGTACACTATCATCATTCTTACAAGGTGAATTAGGATTTAATGGTTTGCCTAGTCCGGGAAACATGTTTTTTACATCTATATCGTAGATTTCCGGATCTTTTTGTGGATTTTGAAATTCAGTTTGGATAATTTTGTGAATATCGTTAGGACGAATTCTGTCGTATAGTCATATGAGATTTTGTGAAGCAGTCTTCGTTTTTGCCATTCAGTTGTATACATCCAGAATCTAACAGTTAAAAGTATGGTTTTTTTTTGCAACTTTTATAATTATCTTTTGTCTTTGTCGTTAAACTCGGGTTTTTATATCGTGTCGTTTCATGGAGCCATGGTTGAGAATTTGATTGTATGTTTCATTGTCTCTGGCCATTAAGCGGTAAGCATAGAGCTCTTTAGAAGTGTACTGCACAGAGAGCTCTTTAGTAGTTTCCATACCTGTTTCAGGTTTGCTTTTTTCACGTTAAAATAATATCCGTCTTCTCCGTATAGAAATGTTAATTGGTGGTATTTATTGGAGGGCATCTCATGAACGATGTATCTCTGAAATGCGTTGAAGTTCTTCATTGTACAATTATCTCACGACTTGTGTTTTCATTGTCCCCAACAACGATGGCGACTTTGTCTATGAAAGGTACATTAAATCGACATTCGTGTTCCTTAGGTTGTCGGTGGTTGACTCGAATTATAACTTTATAGTTTTCAGAAAGCATTCGGTCTAGTTTTGTCTTGAATAAGTGAATAAAATGAAGGTATTTTTGTAAAGACTCACATTACACATTTTGTAATGTTTCTTGCCTCAGTTCTCTGATGTTATGAATCGTTGATCAATTTCATCATTTACGATTAATCGCAGAAATTTAAAGTCTTTGGGTAATGGTAGTAATGACATCATTTTGTGATAGATTTGTCCTTGGATGGAACAAACATAACCCACTTCATCTGTGTTAGTGTTGAAGTGGCACCGAATGAGGTCATTTAGAAGCATTGATTGTACGCTTTTATGTTTTGAAGAAAGTGATTTGATTCTGGAGTTTTCCCGGTCATGTAATGTAGAAATTCCTGTGGAAGTGGTCCCAGTGGTGGTAATCGAACATTTCCATTTTTCCCTTTTATTGATTACTTCTCCGATTACGATATGTATGTGTTTGTCATATTCTTTCGTCGAGTCGTAGTGGAATGCTTCATTTGTACTGTGTACTGTAGGTGTACTGTTTAATTGTTCTCGACCCCGCTTGTCGTATAGTGATATTTTCATGGGTGTCTTGCGTTTGCAGTCTTTTATTATAATTTGTCACAATTCTTGATTCTTCAATTCGTTCATTTCTTTGTTCTTCGGTTTAGAGGTAGCCCCAACCATACCAAAAACACTTCGAATAATTAAGAATGTTCTTGAACATTCCCCATCATTCGAGTTTTTTAGGACGTTCCACAATGATCTAGGATATTCCAGACTACTCCCCACTATTCCAGAATGTTGTGGAAATCTCTAGAATACTTTCGAATGTTCAAAAATTGTTCCAGAAATTTCTAGAGGACAAAACATCCAGCCCGTGTAGGTTCAAGAGCATGCCCTTCAAGTAAAAAGGGGAACATTCTTGATTTACGGGAGATAAAAGGTTACCACCCTATATATAACTCTCTAGTTCGTACCGGGACTTATTTAATAGTTTTAGTGTCACGCACATTGTACGCTTTATTTATAATACATGTTGATTATGTTTGTAATACTCGTGAAATTAAATAGTAAGACATACACAATGAATCTTTAAATCGTAAATTTTTAGGATAAGAAACTTTAAATATTTATAGACATGAGAGAGAGAGAGAGAGGGAGTTTTGTTAAATCTATCGATGAAAAATATCCTAAAATAAAGTCAATATATATTTAAAACTCTAAGAAAACGATCAAAATTATTTAGTCATCATAGCGATTTTTGAAATCACTTGGTCGAGTTTTCTACCGAATGATTAGTTGTCTACCGTCGATTGAATAATTCTAGGATTCGATCTCTACCTTGTAGTTAGATGTCTATAATATTTCTAATAATTGTAGGCCCTTGTCTACTTAGCCATCTAATGCAAAAAAAAAAAAAAAAAATGGAGCGTTGCAAGTAGTTCCTGAACTTCAACCTGACCTGTTCTGACCGATTGTTTCCAGCTAAAAATTTCAACTTGTTTATCTCTTGCTCATACCCATTTAGTTAAGCTGAGGTAGTAATGTGTTAATGAAATTTTGGTTTGCGAGAAATTTTCTTCGTTCCGTGTTTTTACGGATTTCCTGTAAAGCTTATGAAGTTTTTAATTTAAATTTGTTGTATAACACATAAAGTATATATAATTGTATAACCTGTGTGAAGCAATCATAACTTATAAACGAAAGAAATTAAATGCATTATGCATGACCCTTTGCGAAATTGCTTAGATGCTGTGTCTGCTAATTGATATTCGATTCTACTACTAAAGACTTGAATTTGTTGCACTAAAATTTTCAATTTAGTAAAGTTTAAAAAAATCGGATGATACATCTTTTTTTTGAAACGTAAGTAGTTCTTCGAGTTTTTAAAGAATTACAAAAGCTGAAAAATGTGTGTGCATTAAAAAATCGGAGCTATGAAGAATAACGCATTACTCAAGGCGTTATCTAGTTAACAGTTGAAGACTTATTTTCGTGACTATGAATTCGATACGGGGGGGCCGAGCTGGCAGCCGAATGGTTAGCGCTCTTGCCTTCGGTTCAACAGTTCGTGGGTTCGAATCCCGCCTTGGGCATGGATGTTTGTAGTGGTTCGGAATCCACTTTAAGCCGTAAGTCCCGGTCTAATTAGCCCTCGTGTGCAAAAAATGACCGTTGAGCGACAAATAAACAAACAAACGATACGGGGGGACTGAAACGCGGTGTCAATATGAGGTGAAATATGTTGCAGACAAGGTAAGAAAAGTTTTTCAAGGTATCGCAGTCTGATTCCATTCTTAATTAGTTTTTAAATATATATACCGTTTCAATAAGAGTTAAAATGCGATATAAGATTGCAAAATTATCGAGTCAATCATGACTATAATTTTAGTCATGATTGACTCGATAATTATATATTTTGACTCGCGATATTTACATAAAAAATTGAAGATTATTTTTTGAAGGAAAAGGTTACATTACAAACAAGTAGATAAACGATTTAAAAAAAAAGAAATGTCCTCGTAAATGTGACGGTATGTTTGGAGAGCTTTCTATTTAAAAGAAATACATAGTTAAATATTTAGCCCTCCCCCTCCAAATATACAGAATATTTAATAGTGTCTGGACCGAGAGAACTCTACCATTCCCATAGGTTTAACTTTATTCCATTTAAAAAAGCGTCACCGGCAGAGGGATTTGATTTCGTAATACCGTTTCAAATGGAAATTTTTTTTCTCTCGTGTTAAAATTACGAGGGTTTTTAACGACTTAATGGTTTTCTTAATTTTCTTACCTTGTCATGCGACACGTGTCATTTTATTGACACCTGTTGGACTCGGACGGCATTTCATAAACAAGATTTTTCATTTCTCGCTTCGTGATTCGAAACATTCATTATTAATATGAAGCAATAAGAAGTAAAGAAGGTTTACCTTAATAACACTTTACGATTTTAGGAGACTGAATAGTTTATATTTCATGTATGTGAGCTAAGGGAGAGAGAATTGAGGTTGCGCTCACATTCAAGCCATGCATCTGTACAGAAGAAATTTCACAAAGTTCTGTAATAAAAAGCAAGAATCCTGTACAGTCGTTTTTTTATTTTTAATAGATTTTGTAAATGAGTAGTCCAATGGTAGAACAGCACTAGTCAAGGATAGAGTTGGATACCAACCACTGTTGATAAGCTTCTGATTTCAATGTAAGGTGGCGATATGTTGCGTTTTCTTCACTTAATCTGAATGAGTTGCCGGAAAATATTATTTCGGGCTATCGAAAGCAACTGGTTTTTTTTTTACTATACCTTATTTACCGAGAATATAATGATTCATTTTCTTATTCTTCATAATTTTCCCTTTGGTTTGTTAGTATGAAAATCTGATGGAGATTATTGCATTTATATTCCAGCCTTCAGTTTTTCTGATTGACGACTGAAGGACGGTGATGCATTATTTTTCAAGAAAAGTATCAATGTTAGGATACGCGCGGAGACTTCAAATGGTTCTGTAAGAAAAAAAAATAATTTGAGGATCTGGAACTAAACTGATTCAACAGCTAATATTTCAACAAAGGGAAACAATTTACCTTTATTGAGACATGTATGAAAGGGCAAACACTGTCCACGAAAAAAGCTTTCCTTAAATTTAAATTGTCATGCATGAGTATTATCAGTGACCGTTTTCTCTATTGACTTAATTTTGCAAATAAATTCTCATATCCGTGTAGATAAAGATCTCGTGATTGTCGAAAGAAAGGGATATCGTTAACTGGTATAGCTGCATCTAATAAAAAAATTGCTTAATAGACCTTCTAATGATATTAACTTGTGTGTCATAAAAAGTGCTGTCCTCTTAAAAAAAAATGCTTGAAATAAAAATTCTGTCTTTTTGGCATAAGAAATACTGTCTTATTTGCCCTCTACTATTTTTCACCTTTTTGTCTTAAAAAAAAATAAATTGATGTTTGGTATCCTTTCAAGAATTGGTTTCATTCTCGGATATTCCCAAGTTTTTAAATAAATCAAAGATTCGCTCGCAGTTGCTATCACAAGGCCTTTCATCTCTCATTATTCAGCAGAACTTCTTTGTAAAACGTTTTCAAGAAATCTTTCAAGCCTTTTTGCTTAATGATTAGAGTTTATCGGCGTCGAATTCGTCCTTCCATTTCTTCCTGAAATGGAAGGTCTCAATTATGGACATTTTCTTTCTGTCGCACATGCGTATTACACAAATTTGCTTGGAAAGTGTGCCGCTTCTTTGATCACGATCCCAATTAAAACCGAGAATATAATTTACATCGTAATTTTTTCCTGTAAGAGATGCTCAGTTCAATTGAAAATTGTGTCGTCCGAGCTGTCTTTTTTCACTCCCCCAAACAAACCGCCATCGGGAACCTAAATCACATTCTGTAACAATGTACAGAGGTATTTCTGTCAACCCAGTGTGTTTGCTTACGAAGTCCACATCCCGACCTTAACATAACATATTGCGATAAATATTTTGTATCTAGTATCCGACATTAAATGGAACTCGATAGACTCGTGATTTACTGCCCTGTTTGCTTATTACGGAGCTTCTGCTTCTGGAATCGTGTTTGGACTTAATAATTATGCGAAATTTGTCGTCGAGTTTAAAACTGTGATATTTTTCTGGAATGATTCCAGCTCTTGACAGTTTCGCTGCCAGTGCAATTGGCCTTCCCCTCACGTGATGTCACGTGATTTTCCATCTGACGTTTTCCATCTTACCGGATGTGAATTATCAGAAATCTTGTACTCAATTGAGACCTTCATCATGACGAGAACAAAAGGTTTCGGGATTGATTCCAACAGTTGTCGAAAAATAGTAACTTTGTAACACCTCTAGTAGGTGCTTCCTTTCCTTTCGATAATTTGACGCCCCCATTCCATAAACAGGATGCAAATCGGCAAATTCCTAGATACCAAGACTGGATCTATATTTTCTTTCGCAAAAAAATTAAAACTTTTTTGCAAAATCAGAATTTTATCGAAAGGAAATGGACTTCATGGACTTGCGGTCCCAAGTCTATGCATGCACGTAACATGGTAATGTAAATGCATAGATCGATTCAGTTTTCATGTAAATTGAATTTCCTTTCACGGGATAAGTATTTACTTCAATAACATCCATGACTTTTTTTTATTAGACAAGCAGACATGAAAAACATTAGCAGGCATTTTTTCGCCCTTATTTTTTATCAAATCTGAAGCACGTTTCTCCAGTAAAATTCAAAGGTGATATCGGTGATTATAAACTTTTTTTAAAAAAACAATAAAAATGTTATTGTCATTTGGGATTTCGACAGACCGAAACAGGCAGCTGGAAATACATCGCAATATCTTGCTTCTCTTTTTCGTAAGGCCTTTACTATTTCCCAATAGTCTGCAAAAAGTGTGCTTCTAAAGAACTTATGAACCGAATCCTTGAATTCAGTGCACAAATTTATTTGATTTTAAATTTATTATCATAAACCTCGCTGAAAAATATAGAAATCTATCAAAATTCACAACTGAGTAAAGAAAACATATTATTTAAATATTAAAACAAACTTCGTGTGATTGCGTTCTATTTTACAGTCTCTCTAAATCTTTTATTTATATAAGAATCCAATTTTCATTTTTCTTTATTCAATCAGTAAACTCTAATATTAATGAAATGTTCATAGTATTCGATCTCAAAAGAAATTTTCATGCTTAATTTTTTTAATCAAACATGATTTTTTAAATTTTCCAAAAACAATTAAAGTGTAAGGGATAAATTTATATCTAAAAAATAAAATTAGAGACAATATTTCTTAATTGAAGAAAATTTTTGTCTTTCATATATCAATCATCTTTTTCTTACGTTTTCCGTCAGTTAATTAAGTCTGCAGCCCGACGTATTAAAAATGAATATTAACAATTACATTCCAATATTTGAAAAAATTAATAAAATTGCCTGTATGAATCATAACTGTCTTATTTTCTTATAATGAATTATTTCAATACTCAACACTCTAAGTTAAGATAATTAGCGCCGAGCTAGCATGGTTAGCGCTCTTGTCTTCGGTTCAACAGTTCATGGGTTCGAATCCCACCTTGGGCATGGATGTTTGTAGTGGTTAGGAATCCTTTAAACCGTAGGTCCCGGTCTAATTAACCCTCGTGTGCAAAAAATGACATTTGAGCGACAAACAAACCAAACATAAGATAATTAGCAAAACTTTCGAATTCATTTATGTGAGTTATTGGCAGCTATAATCTATGTATTTCGTAAATTTTAATATCTACCTATCCATCTAAGTCGCACTAGCTCATTTTTATAATATTTGAATGGTTTTGGACCCCTGATGACAGTTCATACGGAATACACTTAAATCAGTACGGAGTTGGCAGCCAAATAATAACCACCTTCGGTTCAACAGTGCATAGGTTCAAATCCGATTTCGGATGTGAAAGAAATGATCATAAAATTCAGAATATGCCTTAAACTTTAGATTCCGGTGATCTAAGTAACCATTCAAAACTAAACCATTCAAAAAGTAAACCATTCAAAAACTGATTGACAACGTGCAGTCATCTTTTAATCCACCTCTTGAGCAATTTCCCTTTGAGAAATAGAATGAATATCCTCTGAGCTCCTGAATATTTTAAATGCAGAATCGGAATAATTTATTTAATAATTTGGTTCTTGTAAGGAACAGCACAGTTTTGTGATCAGCAAACTATTCAAAAAATTTCTGTTCTAAAAAGTATTAATTGTCTCCAGTTCTCTTGAGTGGATCTCAAAATTGTATTTCCTGCGATTAAAAAAAAATGTTAGATGATGTTTAATCAGAATACTGTATTTTAAATAAATTGAAAGGTGCTTTCATTTTGAGACATATAGAAGCGTAAACGGTGGAATAAAAAATTTGAAGTAAACAAAATATATCTGGTAATCATTCAGTTCATCATATTACCTGAAACACCTGAAATAAACGCTTCTAAGAATTCATACCTTTAACTTGCAACACAATCACCAAAAGTAATTTCTCTCTTCCTACTTATTCTCTAATGTAAAAAGTTTGGCTTAAAAAATGTTATACATAATTCTGAATTTTTCCTAGAGATTTTTGAAAGGTTTTGGAAAGGTATATTTTAAAACAAAGAATTTGAATTATCTTCCTGAAAATAAATCCATAAAAGACTAAACCAAGTTACGTGGCTATAAAATTGATTGTTGTAGAAAATAATGGTTGACTCGAGCTATGACTATGCTTCTATTGAAACCTGGTCCCAACTGCATTCTCTGAAGATAGGCCTGCATTTTGCTCTGTTACGTATACGAAATGTTAGAAAGAGTAGAGTATTGACTATTAATTGGTGTCTGCGTGAACCATATCCATACTATTTTGTTTGTCACATGCTCAATATTCAAATTATTAGAAATACGTAATGAGATAACACATGTTCAACACTCGTTATAGGAAGATATTCAAGTCTACAATCATTAGTAGAAAATTATAATCAACGACTGAAGTTTAGTGTAATGTTTTGGAAGCAAATGGGAATCCTTCAATAGTGGTGCAATCAAATGCAATGGAAATAATGTAATTTTAAGTATTTTGGACGGAGATGACCAAGCATGTTAAAACTACCTCTACAACTTGACAGCATGCAATAACTTAATCTGGCAAAATTAAAAGTTTGTACAATTTTTCAAGTTTTAAGTAGAAAGTTTTCTTTATCTCCATCTTTTGTGACTCAAACAGTTGACTACGCATTTTGTGATTTCAACAACTTCAGGCAACTGAAAATTTCATTATATTTTCATATATACAATTCTAGATTGGCTTTTTAACCCTTTGGATGCACATTTATTCGAATAATTTTTTGCATTTGAAGCACATTTAATTTTTTGGGGTAGAGTAATTTGTGAGAACAGCATATTTTATGCAATTATAACAATTTATTGGCTCTCACCTTTTTCTTTTTTTTTTCCAAAACCTTTCTCTATCACTTGTCTGGCATATCTATTGGTCTCTTCCACTATGCTATTCCAAAAATCTTCATTTAGGACTTCATTTAAAGCATCCAAAGGTTCAGGATTAGCACCTAGCCTTCGCAGACACAAAGGATTTATTATAGACACTTCACGAAACCGTTTTACATTAGGTACATTGTCTTTTTCTTCCCAAATCCATTGATCTCATTTCTCAGGAGAAGATTCACTATCACTGCTTGATAAGTATCTTGTACGTCTTTTGCATCTTGGTGTTATCTCACTATCATCACCACTATCATTGTTACTTGGAAATAAACAAGGATGAACATGTTAAATAGTGTCTCATTTTCAACGACGTATCAGAACGTCATGTGCGGCTTTGGCCAAATGAATGCATGACGTTCTGATACGTCTAATGCGGTCAAAGGGTTAATTTGAATAACTCTGTACTCTTAAAACTAGGCCAAAATAATCAACTACTTTTGAGACTTCACACCTCAATTTAAAATTAATTGCTGATCCTACTCTGTCAGATACCTTTTGGAATTAGTTGTCGCTTCAGCATGTGTCTTGCCTTGCACTTAGCCAAGAAATTGGTTGTACCCGTTGAGTGGAAGTCTTTTTAATTGAGAAGCAGGGATCAAGCACAAGATTCCTCTTTGACCTCCAACACTCACAGATATTAATTACATATATATTACATTAATCAGAGATATTAATTATAGATACTAATTACAAACATCGTTTTCGACATAGAAACACCTAATATATAAATTCTTTCAACGCTGTCTTTATTAAACTAGCTTTCTGTATGAAAAAAAAACTTAAAAAGATTTTTTAAAAATAAGACCCTTTTATCTAGTAAGCGAGGAGCATACCTGCCGACTCTACTGATTGATTTTATCGGGAAACTCCTGCTATTTCATCATTTCCCCCGATTTCCCTATAATGTATGAAAATCTACTGGTTTTTGGTTATTTCAGTGAAAAACTTATCTGCCGAAATTTTGCCGGAATAAGTCTATTGAGTTGATTTAGTAGCTTTAACAGTCTCAAAATATCTTAAATATTCTCAAAAAAATGTTTTAAACAGCAGTTCAATTCATTTCTAAAAAATGCAAGTCATCAACATATGGAAAAAATAAATTGCCACGAGCTATTAAATTTTGAAATGCATTATATTTATTCATGGGCAACGTATTTGATAATTTCTATGTTCTAAGAAGTAGTTGTCAATGAATTAAATTTATTTCTTTCATAATATATTTTATGTTTTTATATAATTTTATAATTTTAATATTTTTAAAATGCACTAATATAGTAAAAATATCCCTATAAAATAAATATTGGGACATAAACATTGATATTTATTTTTTTACATGTAGTATATTCTTTTTCTTTTTTCATATTTCTTTTATGGGGGTTGAATATTTTATTAAAATATTAAGATTAACACGAAATATGTTTAACGTAAATCATTCTCAGAATGCATAATCTAAAGAGTAAAGTTATCTTTTTGCAATACTTTTTAAACATTCTGCTTCTAGCAAAAATGTCGCTAAGAGTGTTTCCTGATTTTTTTCTTCAAATAGAGTAGAATCTACTGATGTTTTTCCTTCCAAAGTTGGCAGGTATGGAGGAAGAAAGATACTGTGATACAATTTTATGTTTAAAAATTAGTGAGACACGGAACTGTTTCAGTGATTCAATTTTTAATCAGTGGTGATTTTCTTTAAAGCCACTGACATGTAACAATGGGAGATTTCAAGCCACTTGCATCTGTGCCCGAAATGAGAATCAACTCCATGAATTGTTGTTGCGTATTTTTCTGCACCTGGTCCTGCTCTATCCGTGAGCGGAAGCAGCCGGGGGGAGTCTTCCTAAATTAGGGGGTCTTCTGCTCGATCCCTGCTTCTAATACTTGACCTGCCAACCCAAGGGGTATCATTTCTCTCATTTGGAGGACATTATGACCACAATCTATTTAAGGTTCCACAATCTTATTTAGGGAACACGATGGATTTTTGGTTAAGCCGAGATTCGAACCCACAACCTACCGATAATGAGAACGACATCTTAAGCAACCAAACCTATGCAATCGACCCCTGAATTGTGAAACAAAGACCAGAAGGTTAATCATTGGGCTGCCAGCTCCGTGGATATATTTTATGGTTAATAATTGGGAATGATGCATTGTGAGTGAATGATATTTCCTAAATTGGAATATATATATATTAAACATCAGTACTCTTGTGAAATAACTGACAAAAAAATTTTTTATAAAGAATATTCATGCCATGGCAATGAATTTTAATAAACCATCTTTATGATAAGCAATATTATTCTGGACTCCTTACAGTTGTGAAAATCTTAAAAGAAAATTATTTTAAATATCCTCTTCTATGTGCGAAAAACAGAAATGAATTAGCTGTTCGAGTAGAACAACCAGAAATAGGATTTATACACACACTTTCGATTAAGAGAATGACTTATAAAATATTACTAAAATTTGAGCATGGAATGTTAGATCTAAATTCCTGTTTTGGAATATGCATCTGAAAGCTCATATTGGGCGATTTTTAAATAAGTTAACCTTTTTGAAAAGAAACATTAATACACTTTTATAGTATTCGTATTCAATATTAAAATTGATTCCATTCCTACAACAATTAATATTCTTGATTTTTTTATATTTACAATGATCACATAATTCAACCGATATATTGCAACCGTATCTTCATAAAAATGCGGCTTATTTATAATAACGATATCAATTTTTACGTATTTTAAGTTTTATCGATTTATTTTAATATAAATTTTAACATCAATTTCTTATTTAATTCCCATAAACAGCTTTTATTCGGTTTCGATTTTCTTATGCCATGTATCTGATATATTAAGTTATTCGCTTTATAATTAATGCAATTATTTCTCTTTTATACTTAATTTGTGATTGGCATATTTTGTACTATTTACTTCACTATTAAAAAATTAAAGTATATTTTGTGCTTTGTTATTAAATGTTCATCGGTCTTAGTAATATTTTGCAAAAAATTTGAAATTTTACGTAAAATACAAATATTTCAAGTTTTTATCAACGTTTTATATCAGATTCTTATCTATTTTAAATAAATTATTAATTTATGCTTTATAAAGTATTACTCTATATACTACATTTGATGTTTTTAAGTTAACCCTTACTCTTATCAAGCTAAATATTATATAGTATTTCGATTAAATCTAATGAAAAGGACGCACGATTGATTTTGCCTCTAGAACACAGTTGGGATATTCCCTTTTATAATGAGTGCATTTATTAGCTATTTTTCCACCTTGAAAATATACCAAGATGAAAACTTGAATTTTAGATAGAAATATAAAACATCAAATTTCATTAAAAAAATTAATAAATCAAAGTTGAATAAAACAAAGTCTCACCGTTACCTTGCTGTAAGACAGCTCTCATCAGAGAAGTTCCTAGTCCGATCTCAGCCAGGGTCAAACAACGGGAAATTCACACAGTCTTTCTGAATTCACTTCCATCATAGTTAAATAAAATAGCGTATTTATTCAGTTTATAGTTGAACTCATTCCTTATCTATATGCAAGTTTATCTAAATTTAGAATCAGTTTAATGAAACAAAAAGGCACTTTATTTTATTTTTCTATTTTTAAAATCAGGAGTGCTATTTCTTGTTGAAATTCTCATCGCACACCGAGCAAATTGATGTTTTTAAATTCTCTATATTAACTTTTATTGACATTTAAGCAAGGAAAACTTTGATAACAAATATGTGTCCAACCAAATATAAATACCACCTCCAACAAATTTCTTCATCCACTAAAAATGTTTAGCACAAAAAATTGTAAAAAGTGCTTAATGTCATGGTGCTAATCCTTTCTTGTATCTGATTTTAAAGCAGCAGGTGGTTAGCAATCTGCATTTCGGTTCAATTTCTCCAGGGTTCTATTCCCACTTTGACATGGTTGTTTATACTGGTTCGGAAACTACTCTGCTCGACATTGAAAATACAACACCAAGAAGTTGCCAGAAAGGGACAAAACTCGGCAAAAAGAGAGAGACAGAAACGAACAATAAGTGATCGGTATTTCGAAATTATATGTATAATACAGAACAAGAACAGGTTCGAGTTTCGGGCCAGTAAGGTGTAGGACAACCGTGGACGGCGGTACTCGAAGCAACACTTCTAGGCACAGAGTCAGTGAGAGTACGGATGACGGCCTGAGAAACGGCTCTGCATTCCTTGTCAACCATTTGCTATTACAGGAAGTAGCTTCACGCCGCTTCCCGTAAGCTCAGCAAAGTGAAGCTTCATTTGCCGCGGGCAGTGGTTGGGAGGGTGACCACGGTGTACTCTCCTTCACTGTGTTGCTGGAACTCCGTGGGTTGGGGACGTGTCCACGTTCATCTGTGACGTCCAAAGTCCTTCCGCTGGTGTGGCGTGGATGTGGAGAGGAGGAGGCCAGCTCAGATGTGGCCTCGTCACCTGACCTTTGTTCAAAATGACGAGGCACATTAAAGCGAAGTCGTACTTTCACCTTCGTGGTGCTCTGTACCAAACGAAAGACGCTCTCTACTGACTTAATTTGCACTGCCAAAGGCATAGCGAGCTTGGCTTGTCCAAGTGTCATAAGCAACAATAACAACAACACAACCATTTGCTAAAATGCGTCTTCTGATAGAAGCACAATGGGAGGGTCTGCAAATGGCATCCAAATATATCCTAATCGTATTCGATTGGTGAGAGATCTGACGAGCACCGTGACCAGTTGCAGGGCATGTTGGGAGATGCGCGGTCGGGCGTTTTCTTGATGATAAAAGGGCATTGGGCACCTCCTGAAGGCTGGCGAGTATCACCGGCAGCAGCACATCATCCACGTGTTATCGGTTTCATTCTATATGTCATGTTAAGAGAGTTGTACTAGCAATTGAAAAAAGAGATTGTATGAAGGAGCTACCTTAAAGTAATCTGTAAATATTCTGTAAATAAATCTTTAAATATTAGTAAATTTATAAGAACTTCTTCCTCGTCGAGCTACTCACTCGTCGTCTGACATATAAAATGAAACCGATAACACACGTAACATTGGTCTGTCATAGTACCGTGAGTACGTACTAGAAGTGACCTAAATTATACGCACTAAACCATAATAACGAGTTGTTGCGCGGTGGAGTCCACGTAGACGCCACACTCATACTAATAGACTATCACTGAAGAAACAAGCGTGACTCATCGCTGTAATCCGGCCCATTGCAGACGTTGACGTCTATGTTGTGGGGTCCAATGCCAGTCTTCTTAAAGAACACATGAGCGCAGGCCACTAGCAGCCAACCCACGGCAAATGGTTCTCGATATGGGGTTCGATATGGGAGCATCCTCTTGCATATGCTGTAAAATTTCCATGTGCTTTGTGGGGCTGCTACCACCTCCTGTTGGAAGCATTGAACCAGTGTGTTGACGTCATTCTGGCTGCACCGGCACCCCTCAAACGTTCCATAGTTCTTAGTTCCATCCATCTTCCCATCAGCCGGTACACCATGGACGCGTTTAGGTGTCTGTCAGGTGTGATTTGCCACGAGGATTAACCTATTCTTCTCAGTCCGATCACCATGCCCTTCGTAAACTCGTCTGTCTGCTAGAACTGACTCCGTTGATAATGGCCTAGCAAGCATTCTCTGTAATTATCCTTTGCGACAAGAACAAACTTTCAACCACTATTTTCCAAGCAGCAGTAACGTCGCGAATATTGCCCACTCTGGTGGTTTTTCACCCTATATCTTATCCTACGTGGGCTGGAGATCTGCATATTTCACATCATTTGCCTAACTTGGTAAGTTGCATTTATTCTGAAATTTGTATAATTTTCTGTTCACTTGGTGTTTACATTTTCTATGTCGGGCAGTTTGTGTTAAACTATCGGTTCCAGTCTAATTAAGCCTTGCTCAAAATGTAACCGTAGAAGAGCAAACAAATCAAACCTATTTGCAAGTCAATAAACTCAATCTGCAGCTTCTAAGGCTGTCAATATCTGCTCTGATTGAGTAAAAAAATCAAATTGAATTTATGCTGGATTTTTTTTTTAAATTTTGAAATATTCAAGTGATTCGGTCTACAAACCAAAGCATCTCAATTATCCATTTATGGGGAAAAGCAGAATGTATTTAATTTTTTATTTTAAAGATATTCTGTTTTCCTAATAAAGGGAAATCTTTAAAAAATTCGGAATCTGCCCATTTTGTAAATAGACAAAATATTGCTTCTACGACATTTTTGATTTTCAAATTTCATGAGCAAACAATTTTTCTTTGCATGTGGTCTCTCAATATCATTTCTCAGATATATCAGCTGCTTTGCTTACCTCCAATTCCCATATCTTATGTTTGCAACAAAGTCATCAGACATCTCCTTCGTTTCTAAAAATAATAGGTTTACAATTCTTCACAGTGATTAGACATTTTTATCACTTACCACCTCAAACTGTTGTATTTAACGACGACTTCCTAATCTACCTTTCCACAGCCAAAGAACTTTCGATGGTGGATAACAATGGCATTGCTATTGTTTTATTCACCACACTAGAAGCAGTAAATTCGGCATGCTTTAAGCTCACTGCACTCTCACAAAAGAATTTTTGCTTGCATTTTGAATCAGGAAAGACATCTTGTTTTGTGTTTTGTGTTTATAACTTGTTTTTAATTGCTTCGCCATAACACGCGTTTTTCCTCTTAAGCGCTTTGCCTCCATCAATGTCAATGCTTGCCACTTTGTTCCAGAACCAAAGATACTTTTTCCCTTAAATATGCAGCACTTACAATCACTCCATAAGACTTGCTTGAATCTTTCTTTGGTTGTAGGCTGAGTAATTAATCTGATAGCGAAATTTCCATTCATTAAAAAAATGCTTGTTTTATCAGTATCTTTATTTGTGCTTTCATCCTGTTCCAGAAGAAATCAGTTCCTGCTAACAGTCTCCATTTGTTCTGCAAGTTTGTCACTGATGAAGTTAATGCGGTACATTGTGGTCTTGTCAGTGAAATATTTTTTTCAGTCTCTTATTCTATCAGGTTATATAATACGGTTGCACTCTTTCCTATACACTACTTAATAAATTCGCCATCCAAAATGAATTGTTTAGTTAAATTGTAGGCTATCATGAAACTTGATTACACTCTTTAAATATTTATATAGGTTTCAATATTAAAATATTTGTTGTTGTTGTTTACTAATGACACTTGGACAAGCCAAGCTCGCTATGCTATGCGAATTTAAGTCAATTGGGAGTGTCTTTCGTTTTAATCAGAGCACCATTTAGGTGAAAGTACGACTCTGCTCTACACACATGCCATAGGAACCCGTTTATAGTGTAGGCAACCATTCACGCCTCATTCATACCAGGAAAGAACAAAGAAGAGGATAGATAGAGAAAGAAAGTACATCCATGCCCGTACCTGGATTCGAACCCAGGACCTCCCTATCCGCAGTCAGACACGCTGACCATTAGGCAAGTTGGTCGACATAAAAATATTTAAATTGTTTTAAATATTTACATTGATACAATAAACACATTCTTGGTCCTCTTACATTAACACAAATATATTTATCCCTTATTAAAACACATTTCTCCCATATTTTATGTTTTTTCGAAGATTTATGGTGTCATTAAAATTGAAAATTAATTTATTTACTGTGTTGCAAAATTAAAATTGTGATTGATCAGATTAACCGAAGAAGCGCGTGACTTTTACGTACTTCATGGATCGCCGATTGAGCTTACTAGAAATTTTGTGAGTTATTTTTCGTTCTACACATGGTGTTAGCTTGTTAGACGGTATATATATATATACAAGTATTATTATATATATATATATATATATATATATATATATATATATATATATATATATATACTTTATTATTTTATCACTTAATAATTTTTTATTTTTACTTATTACAAGAATTTCATTACCTTATGCATGTGTACATGGCCTTCCTGATGTAAAATAGAAATGAATGTGGTCTCGTGAACAGGAAGAAAATATCAGTACAAAGTGGACTTTTCTGATTGCTTAAGCGGGGTGAAAAAAAAACTCTTTGCATATGCCACACAGGACATGTAGGCCCCTAATTACTGAACCTTAGATTATGATATTAACTAAATGCTGTTTCAACTTAAAAAAAGGAGCCTATCCGATTGAATGGCGGAATAAATAACTGCAATGGGATATCGGGATATATTACGACACAATCTTTTCAGTAAAAATTAGTGTCTGTAAATATTCCTCAACGGTCAGATTTAAGTTCAAGGACACTGAAAAGAATTTTCTAAGCTGCTACCTTACATAGTTATACTGACTCATGTACTGGAATACTAGTAGCAGTGGTTCTAATTTCTCTCTCTCTCTATTTCCAAATCCCTTAATACGCTTAACAAATTCATTAATTTTGCAATGTTGTATCCAAGATTTTGCTACTTTTATTTCCTTAAATTCGGATTTCGACTACAATCAGTGTTCCAGTGCAAGTAATGCACGTAATTGCTTCATAAAATATCCAAATATAATTCACCAAATTTTACTTAATGTGATTAAGCCATTCTCTTGATTAATCATCCATAGCCTAAACACTGATAGGAAACGGCTAGTATGGAAAACATTAGCTGGAATTTTTTTTTAAAAAAAGTATAAATTTTCTTTACTTTTTTAAAATGAAATGTAAAATAAAAGTAAATTTAAATTTACTTTAGCTTTTTTGACAAGTGGAGATGCTATATAGACAACCATTCTCAACAAACTTGTAAAGTTATCATGTAAATGCTTTGGTGTTTAGCGATAATTATTACTGGTCACACACATCAACACTCATTACAAGCTTTATCGTTTTTATCATCTTATAGAATACCGTGTTTCTCTTAATACTTAATTTGGTGTTTTGCTTCAGGAGGAAAAATGTATTTCAGCGATAATTTATTATAATTTTGAAATGTTTTAGTTCTAATAAAATAAAATTATTTCCTTTTAAAACAAATTAAGAATTTTTTAACTTTTACAAAGCTAAGAAATTTAGACATCTTTGAAGGTTTACAAATTAATAAATTTTGCACTTTGAATTCAATGAGAGTTTTTTTTATTGCTAAATAAATAGAAGTTACTATTTAAAAATAATGGATTGATATAATTTTGTTACATTTGAATTTTAAATAATTCTGTATTTAATTATCTGTTAATCATTTCAGGTTTCTTTTATGCAACGCTTATTTCAATTTGGATGGTACAATTTTGGAGAAAAGTATACTCATATATATTCATTCAAGATTTTCACCTATGTTATTTTATATAATAATTAAGTTGGTCTTGCTTAAATTAAAAAAAAATATTTAAATATTTTCAGTTAAAGTAATGAAATTTTAACTTATTGTTTTGTTTAAAAAAAGCTTTAGGGATTTATAAAATTATCTTTAGATTAAATTTAGTACTGTAAATGTATTTAGAAATTAAAATTATACATTCTTTCCATTTTTTAAATATCTATCATTTTCTGACATATTATATTCAGCTCTTAAAAGGTAAAATGATATTGTGTAATTTAACATTTTTTGTAGCGCTAGTAAACTTTTCTTTGGTGTGGTGTCTTTATTTCTCTCACATAACATAAGAGCATTATTTCTATTTTTCATTAAATATGGTTGTTTGGTACTTTTTTTCATAGCAAACATTTCAGGAGAAAAGTATTTATATTAGTTATTTAGCTAATATTTATTATAAGCATAACTTTAGATGTAAAAAATGAAGGTGAATGCAAACATAAATTAATCTTGAGCGAAATATTTCGTAACATAAAAAAAATTAGTTCAGAGCTAATAAACATTAATTATTCAGCTAGTTATTGTGTAATTATCAGTATCATAAATTGAAAGTGTGTTTAAAAGTAATTCCACTCCTACGTGGTTTGATACCATTATTTCATAATATTTTAAAAAACTCTTTACTTTGATTTCTAAAAAATACAGTTTGCTTGGTAATTGCTAATGCAGTTCTTCAGTGAGAAAAAATCAGATTTTTCTGGGAAAATCTCTTCGTGTGGGTTAAATGACAGGAAGGGGGAAAGAGTTCTTTTTGAAAAAGCTCAGTTATTGACCTCGTCATTTTGTACTTGTTCAGTGACATGTAATGAGTTATTAAGAATTTAAGAACAGTGATTCTCTACTTTTTATTTTTTCACGGCATATTTTTAACGATTTCAAAGTCTGGCTTCACACAAAGAAAAAAAATAAGGCATTATAATATATATAGATAAGTAAATTTTAAAGTATGTAATAATTTTGAGGGTAATGAAAAAAATAATATACTGTTTTTGTAGCACATATTATATTTATAAAGGAATTAATTACAAGATAATAATGAGAAATTTCAGCTTCATGTTTTTTTGATTATTACAATTACATTCGGTTGTAAAAATGATTGTTACTCTCATATAGTTTTCTATATTTAATAGTATTAATTAATACTGAAAATCGTAATTCACACCAATATCTAGAAAATAGTAATAATATATACTATTGTTAAAGTTGGCCAAATATTTCACTGTAATGAAATTTCAGTTTTTGAAGATAAAATTAGCTCTTAACTGTAAAAAAATGGTATATATTTAACTGCAAAAATAAGTTTTCCTTTTCAGAGTATTCTAGCTTAATTTAGACGAACTTTACTTTCTTAAAAAAAATACATTTCTAAAATTTGGCAGCGCACAATTGTGCCGCTGCCCGGTGGTTGAGAATCACTGCTTTGGAATTCGGATAATCAGCCAGACACATCACAGTAATCTAATATGCAACTTATTCTTAATCTAATATTCAACTCGTAACGATTCACTCTTAAATGTACATATAAATGGTGGCACTTTTAATTTAATTAAAATTTACACCTTTAATTAAAGGCTGAAAATTTGAATATAAAAGGAATTTGTTAAAACTATATTAGCTAAGTGAATTTTTTTCAGATATAATTTCCAGACGGTATAATGGCAAATAACTTAAAGTTCCTATTTTTGATCAGATTTTATCAAGCTAAGTGGTTAGCGTATCAGCTTTCTGTTCCTCAGTCCGTGGGTTCAAATTTCACCTTGGGAAAGGCTGTTTGTAATGGTTTTGAATCCACTTTAAGCCGAGCTGGCAGCCGAATGGTCAGCGCTCTTGCCTTCGGTTTAACAGTTCATGGGTTTGAATCCCACCAATCCATAGATATTTGTAGTGGTTCGGAATCCACTTTAAACTGTAGGTCTCGGTCTAATTTGCCGTCGTGTGCAAAAAATGACCGATGAGCGACAAAACGAACGAATCCACTTTAAACCGTAGTTCACGGTCTGATGAATCTTCAGGTGCAAAAAATGAATGATGAGCTACAAACAAACCAAACGAGCTTTTATTGAATTAAAGGAATCGTCGTTAACTGTAACTCTCTACTCTTTTCGACATTAAAAATACAAGCGAAGAAAGGTTTGCCAGAAGTGAGAAAACTTGGCAAACAGAGCTAGAGGTAAACGAACAATAAGAGATATGTAAATCGAAATGATATGCATAATACACAGCAAGAAAAGGGTATGGTCAATGGGTTGTAGGGTCATAGCGGACACCAGGAATCAATGTCGATGGTAATACGGATGGTGCCCTGAGGAATGGTTCTCCATTTGTCAAAATGAGTCTTGCGAGGGAGGCACTGTCAGGGTATACAATTGGCGTCTAATCATGTCAAATGTGTTCGATTGAAAAGAGATTTGGCGAGCACCGTAGGCAGGGAAGTAGCTGTACTTCTTGCAGAGCATGTTGACACAGCGTGCGTGAAATAGCTGATAAAGGGCATCGGGAACCCCCTGAAGACAGGCCAGTGTCATCGGCCGCAGCAAAACCTGAACTTGCCAGTCCAATCACCATGCCATCTCTTAAACTCGTCTGTTTGCTGGAACTGACTACGTCGACGATTGTTTGGCATTCTCTACAGACTTCTTTCTGCAACAAGAAGTTTCCAGCGATTATTTTCCGAACAGCAATAATGGCGCGAATATCGCCTGCATATTCTGGCCGCTCATTCTTGGTGTTGAATGTTCAATATCGGTTAGTTTATTTATTGTCCACATCAAAATCGAAACTTAAACATTTATAATTACTTAGTCATCTCAAAATTGCTTGTTAAATTATATTATTACAAATTTCGCTTATGCATCCTAATTCATTGTCATGTGCTCATATTTTATTTATAATTTCATGCGAGTTTACAAATTATTCAAGATATATTTTAAGAGTTCCATTCGCCATTGCAGAACACAGCTTTCTTCTGAATAAGATATAATTTCTTCTAGAAGAATGCTATTACGGTCGCAAGTATGTTCTAATTTAATTGCCATTCAAAATTTTATACAACGCTTGTAAATATAAATACTCAGTTTTTTTAACTTCAAAAAAATGTGTAACTGCTTATATTTAATGCTCTGATTTTTACTACAGAGTTCACGTAAGCTTATAATTAATCCTTGCGTACGCAAAGTAACCGTAGAGTGACAAGCCAGATTTAAAAAATGCAACTCGACATTCACTGACAAATAGTTTCAAATGATAATAAATTGGGGCTATAGAAATCTAATTGAATTATTTTCTTACGATCATTTTTTTATGAAGTGTTTTCCGCACGCAAATGCCAAACCGTGAGTGGGAATTGAGTTCTAGAAACGTGTAGTTGAACTGAAGGTCGAAGCCCTAACCATTCACCTGCACTTTTGCTTACTCAGTGATAAACCCATTTTTTAAAATTAATAACTGCGAACTGCAGTAATATTAATGAATCGTTCAAATGAAAGTAATTTTTCATGGCAAGCAATAATGAATAAATACCGTATTCAAAATTTTACAATTGCTAGCTTAGAATGCATTATTTAAACATACGTTTAGTTTCAATAATGGGTCAACTAGGTAGACTGTTTCGTTACATAAATCAATTTAAATGAATTTGAACTAGTTTACTTTAAAACATACAATATAATATATTTTTTATTTATTATAAAAGATATCGTTCACATGAATACATTCACGTGTCACCTTCATTGTCTTTTCATCCACTTTTTATAGTTGAAATCGACACCGGAATCGAACTGTCATCATTAATTATCCCACTTTAACACGAGATGATCTACTGATTGATGTAACTTGATGAGTTAGTGGACAACTTATACAAAAGCTCTAATGCTGAATGATGAACCAAACTTGCTACCTTTCGGATAAAGGCGTCAACTAAAGTTTAATGAAAATTTTTATGACTAGTTCATATTTATTTAGTCATTAATCATAAAAAAAACGAGTTTACCATGATTTATACATGTACACAGGAATTAAACCTTTACAGATAAATTTGGTCTCTGTATACGTGTCTTTTCTGAGAGAGGCACCTATATAAACTGGTAATGAATTTGAATCATCTGTGAAAAGAATGAACCACTTGCAGGCACTTTCATATTTTTAAGATTCATTAAGTGGAGGAAGATTTTTCACTAATAGATAATAACAAGAATATATTACACAGTTAGTTTTCAATTATATTTTCATACTTGCGTAATAAAAATATAAGCTTTGCAAATTCTAATGTTTCAATACGAAAATGTGGGCAATCCCTGTAATAGGTAATTGCATCCTCTTTTTTATCTGCGAAAATCTCCCCTCCTCTCCATTTTTTTAAATATTAAAGCTGAATGTTTTTAAAAAAATGGGGATACAATTGTGAGATAATATTATGGTAACTAGAAAGAGAAGAGGATTCTCCTGTCAGATACAATTTGCATCGTTTTTTTAAAAATCATTTAATCGCTAAGATACTTTTTGTAGTTTTGAAATGTATACATTTGATATCAGACTCTTGTTCCTTCGCTTGTCGATAGTTTACATTTTAGCAAGAATGTATCAATCACATTATCAAGAGCAGTCGCATACTCTTGCTTTCGGTTCAACAAGTGTGTATACTTGAATATTAACCTCGGGTGTGGAAAGTCACATTGGTTCAATAAGATATAAGTTTCTGTCTCATTAATGTTCTGTTACTTTTTTCGCTTGAAATGTGGAGACAAAACAAACCTTCCACTCACTTTGAATAGCAGGACGTAAAAAGAAACCAAATGCTAGTATTCTATTAACTTGCAAACAAAAATGTTTAATGAATAACAAATCAACCACAATCGTTCGTGATTGGTTGTTTATAGTATTTAGTGACTTATATATAGTGAAAATAATCACCTCTTTATGATCAAGTGATGAGGTCGATATCAGAGCTATTGCCCTTTCACCAGAACACATCTCTGAAGGAATGTCAGATTCAAAATAACTTAGAGTGTGAACGGTCCCAGTTCGCGAGGAATTTTCGACGGGATCGCTACCTCTTCTCACTGTGCCATCGGGGCTTCAATCAACTCGAACGATGATTTGCAGCGTTGCTAAGAAAAACTGAAAATTCAGAATTTCTATTAGTTGTAATTTGTTTCTTTATTTAAAGTGCTGCGGTTTAAACTAAAAAAGTCAATGGTACTCTCTCGAGTGAATATCTGTTTAATTGTTTAACGTACTTCAAGCGTTTCTATTTCAGCTGCTAATTATTGCCACCTAGCCGTAAAATAGTGATCAGATATTTCGTTTAATAATTCATGGGTTCGAATATTACATCGGTCATGGATGCTTATAGTGTTACGGATTAGGTTTCTGTGTAGTTGGCGATCCAGAGCAAAAAATCACTGATAAACCAATGTTAAGAAAACCGGAAGTTTTATATTTCTTAAAAAAAATGCATTTACGTACTTGTTTATCACTAAAATATATTTCCTTCCTTATAGCATTCCAAATTATTTATTCATTAACCAATCACCCACTGTATATGATTTTCCAATTCACTTTTTCTTCTAACACAGTTTTCCAAGCATGAAGTGCAGGGTTGGCAAACCCAAAGGACCAAATATCATTTTTCATCTCTTTAGTATTGCCTTATTTTCCTGTATATTATCCACAAGAATTTTATTAGAGTAACAGAAAAAAATGCGTCGTATTATTCACCGCAATTATTTCGGCTAATATTCTAATGTAACAAGTGCCGAATAAAATTTAAAAAATGCCATTAAAAATATAATCAATTGTACATCAATAATTTTTATTATGAAAAAAAAATCGGGAATCACCTCAATGAGAAGTGCGATCATGGTCCAAGAATGTTTTAGCAAAAGTGGTCCATTTTACTTAACTTTTCAAACAAAATTAAATGATAGAAATGGATTATTTTCGAAAATTGGATACATTTTCCCCTGTGTATCGCGTATGCTTTGATGCCTTGCATTAACACATTTGTCGCGATATATTTTGTTTTACTTTTCCCTTCTCTATAGCTTCTAATTTAAACTTTGATGTGGAACTTGAACGTCTTCACTTCCACATCAGGATTTAAATGTTTGCAGAGCGAAACTTCTCAACTAAAGACAGAATGTGAAATTACATTAGCGCAATGCAACTGTAAACTATCGTTCTATGAAGCCAAATTCGCTCTTAAATGTTGTTGGAGAATGCTGATTATACATTAAATAAACAGCCAAGTCGTGGCGCCATCTGTTATTAATTTATGAAATACAAACAGCGTTTCTTACAAATTTCTATTATATTGAGAATGTTTTTTATCAGATTATTCGTGGTGGCGTACTACGAATTTCTAAATTTTTTGCACACACACATGCAAAAATAGTTATAGCCAAAGTAGAACATCAGTTTCGGTTTTGATTTCATTCATAATCGAAATGGGTTTCATTTTGTACTCTTGCCCCCACTCCATTTTCTTGCTTCTCCTATGTCGTCTTGAATAACGATTTCCACTCGGCAAAAACTAATGTTATTGAACACTTAACAATGACTACTCTTATTACTTCCGGAATGTCTTGAAAAACAATCGAAATTGGACATGTTCAACGCCCTATAAAGAAAAAAAGAATTGATTTCCATGCTACATTCTTTTTTTTTTTTTTTAATATCCTTTTTAATGTCTCCAGATCGAATTCACAAAATCTACGGTAAATTGATATTTATTTATTTTATTACATTACATATATTCAGACTTGTATGCTTGATTCTTGAGATCCGCTTGTAAGTCTTCGTCGATAATAGGACGAATAGCACAAAGACAGATGTACAACCACAGAAGAATAACGAAGAAAACACCCAGGGCCACGGTGGGAATCGAACCTACGCTCTCAAGCGATTAAGCAATGATGCTTTAGACCACTCAGCCACGGAGCGCCCCGGTAAATTGAAGATAGGCTAACAAACAACTCGGATAGTGAATAAATTCTTTTTTTTTAACATATTATGTTCAATAACCCACTGTATTTGCATCTTTAAATAATATACACAATCTAAATATCTCGTTACTTAAATTATTTTTTGTACAAATATTGACTCGTACATTCTCAAAAGAAAACCCCATCCTACTACTCATTAGTTTTCAAGTTTTTTAAATTTATTAATCATAGTTTCCTACTACTTGACTAAATTAAAATGAAAAAAAAGTTAGTCATTTAATAAAAAGTAAAAAAAAAAATTGAATTGCTCATTTCGTTTTATGAAAGGTAATATTAATAATAAAATAATATGTATATCTGAGGAATCTATTTTTATTTATGTATGTTTTGAACAATGGAAATTTAAACAGCGGACTGATTTCAGATGATAAACAATTACTGCATCAAAATAAATCGGAAAAAAATATGGATCTTATTTGTCTTGGCGTGATATATGAGCCAATGAGAGGAATACATATTGAATCGTTGACAATACCTGTGTGTGCAACCGAAATAAGTTTTTCTAATAATGCCACAACTGAAAAGTCAGTAAAGACGGATGATCTCGATAGTAAATCGGTCAAGTAACGACGCTTGAGTTGGCTTCTTTTTCAATTATCCAGTGGGAAATTTTTGTAAACTCGAATTTTGAATGCTCTAGTCGCCATTATAGGATGACGGTTCTTTTATGGATGCCTCCTCTATGCAATTCACCTGCCGATCGAGCTAACTCAGCCTTATACTTAATATTTTCTGAAATTATTCACTAGAGAATTTTTTTAAAATGATAAATTTAATCTTTTAATCAATATCAATTATTTAGGCATCATTTGCGCATAACATGGACTGTTAAATTAACTCCAATATCGCTTAGTGTTGTAGTATTAGTTTGACCAGGCTTGTGGTTTAAAATTTGTTTATCGAAACTATGAGCGATGTAAATCTGAAATTAAAATAGAAACTGACCAATTTTTGAACTGTAGTGTATCGCTGTCATTCATCATACGCGAGAGTTGATGTGTCAGTGACCGACAAATTTAAACAAGTTCCGAAGCAGTATAAGAATTCATGTCCGAATTGAACCCACAAACTATTGAACCATAAACCACTCATCTGCAACAAGGGTAAATGGTATATTTGAAAGATAACCTCCAAAATGTTTAGCGATCAATTAGGAGTAAGCCTCCACGATTTCTGATAATTTGGTAAAATGTTAAATTTGATTTCAAATGTTTTGATTGTTAAATTTGATTAATATATATATCCCCTCCCAAGTGATATCTCGCCAAATCTAGCGTCCTTTGTTTTGATTAGAGTGTTAACAATTTGAAGTTTTGTTTCTTTTCAGTTTTTTTTTTGTGGCCAGATTTGGTTTTTATCGTGTTTTGCATTATATTTACGTCATATATGTGGTTCTTATCAGTGGCAACGGCATTTGAAGTTTTCGTTTTACCTTCAATTCGAAGTTTTTGTTCTAAGTTGTATCCTATTATAGTCAAATTTAACACAGTTTATACAACGGATGCATCAAACAAACAAATGTAATCGGTCATGTGAGCTAGATGTCATTTCAGCAAAGTCCATTATTGTTTACTTATCTCTTTTACCTTTTGCTTAGAAGAGGTGGCAAACTCAAGAAAAAAACTTAATTCATTTTCCAGTAATAATTTTTTAGATTTTTTTATGTTATGTAATTTAAAATTGTTGAAAATGCGTTGGGGAAAACTCTGCATTGAAAGCATGCTCTTAACTTGGCGACTAAATAATGTCACCAATGGGGGAAGATCCAAAATATTTTATATTTTTTAAAGATATAGAGTAAAAGCATCCAAAATATGTGTGCATTTTTGGAGAAAAGTCAGAGACAATTATTTAATGAATAAAAAATGTGTGTTTAGGCATCATAGCGATTCTTGGGCTCGTCAGTAACTACATACTAAATTCCAGGTCCGCCCACTCATGTTTGAAAAATTTTATTGTTACAAGGAGGAAGCCAGATTTTTTATTCTACTCAATTGAAGATTCATTGTATTCATTGAGTTTAATGTGAAATTTGTCTAGAATGAATTAAAAACTCATATATATATATATATATATATATATATATACAGGGTTAGCAAGAAATAAGTTTCCCACTTCAGAGGGCTGTAGAATACGTTCTATTTGTCCAAATGAGATAAAATTTGAACTACAGATAATTCAAATGATGCGCTTGACATTTATTAAAAAATAGTACAAAATTTCACCGATAGATGGCGCTGTAATACACATAAAAACATTTGATATGCTTTATAAATGTTAAAAAATAATAATGAAAATGTAGCGTTACAACTCTTTAATATGCCCTTCTTCATTTTCAACAATGTGCTCTATAACCACAGAACCATATTTTCGACAGCAGACCGGTGTGAGTCTGTCGGAATATCAAGGATATGGCGCCTAATGCTGTCCTTCAGATCTGGTACACATGCTGGCCTTTTACGGTAGACATTGCCCTTCCAAATGAATGCCAAATGAAGAAGGGCATATTGAAGAGTTGTAACGCTACTTTTTCATTATTATTTTTTAACATTTATAAAGCATATAAAATGTTTTTATGTGTATTACATTGCCATCTATCGGTGAAATTTTGTACTATTTTTTAATAAATGTCAAGCGCATCATTTGAATTACCTGTAGTTCAAATTTTATCTCATTTGGACGAGTAGAACGTATTCTACAGCCCTCTGAAGTGGGAAACTTATTTCTTGCTAACCCTGTATATATATTCTGTTATAAAAATGCAAAACTATAAAAAAAAATCTCTTGAAACTCATTCATGCTTAACGGGTAGCATTAATGAAACAATTTTAAGGCTTCAGATTCTTATTTATCTATGTTTAAATATGTTTTATGGAAAATAATAATGTTGATTATTTTTCGAACTTTTGTGAAAGAAATTCTTCGTTTGACTTCTGCAGCGAACGTGTTTACGCTTTTTCCAAATGAACCGACAGCTGTGAATGAATGAATCGTTTATGAAAGAGGCCCGACATGAACATTTAATAACTCGCAATTAAAAGGAATTTTAAGAGATTCATGTTTTGCAAAATGAATTTACATTCCATACCACTTTATCTTAACTTTAAATTAATTTAAAGTTTAGAACTTGATTTTTTTCTTTTGCTGTATTGTTAAAGAATAGTGCATTTTTCATCACTAATTACATTAAACTTTTATTCGATGCGTCTTGATTTCTCTCGTGTAAGCATCTGGTTAATAGAGAATAATATGTTTTTTAAGAAAAATTGGCGTTAGTTAATTTTTTTCCGCTTGAAAGGGACATTCTTGAAGAGAAAGTAATTGGTGTAAGGATGTGTGGTTTATAGGCAATACAAAAGCTGAAGGCTTGAGTTATAATTAGATAAAATAATACTAAAATTCCTTTTTTCAAATTAAAGATTTAACATAAAACACTTTAGAATATTAGCACAGAATTTAATCTGTAATTTTATTATATAATATATAATCATAGCATATAATCAATGCTATATGGTAATATTCATGAACTCATAAATTTACCTTGAGTTTGCTTTGAAATAAATTCAAACCATTTGGTGGTTTGTTTATTTCGCTTAGTAATGAAAAATATCTCTGGTTGCGAACTACCAAAAGCGCTGTATTAGCAGATAGAAGTGTACCATTTGCTTGCAATACATTTCCAGATTCTTATTTCTGTCAACTGTAAATCCGTAATACTAGCCTTGTAATTTAACGATTGTCAAATAACAAATTCTCTTTAATGCGTTTTACTATTTAGAATGGGTGACATTCAATGAGACGATTTTACGCACGGAATCTTGAATGCAATTTTTGAATAACTTGTACTTTTTTAATTCAAATCTTAATATAGTATTTAAATGAAAAGCTCTTTTTCTTTCTAGGCCTTCTGTTCTAATGAGTGGATAGACATAGGGCCTCTCTCATTTTAATCTTCCTGTATATTAGATATTTACATTTCCGTCTATGAGTATGAAAATATTCATTGTCACATAAATGAACACTTTAATTTATGTTATATCCATTGTAACTTAGATTAACATATTGTGACGGAAATTAAGCTCATAAATTTAGCGAAACATTCTTACAAATAATATTCACAACTACTTTGATTTAGAAACTAGCTCGAGTACCACCACGGTACAAAACACCGTTAATATGAATTGCTTTTCTCAATCTCAAGATCGTCAATAATCAGTCCTCGAACTAATAGCCAAATGCGATATGGTATTGTTTATTTGAACTCAATTTAAAATGAGCTTAGTTTTAAAATATTGAAATTATTCTTCAGCCTTAATTAGGCTTACAATTAGAAAGATAAACATGGGTGATCTATTATAATAAGTTTTTGTTATAATTGAATTTTTGCTTTTTAATTCTAATATTTTGATAATTAATAAGTTGTGGGATTAAGTAAATGCAAGTTGGAAAAAAATTACACCTTATTTTAATAATTAATCTCTTGTATGCTAAAAAAATGAATAGTTGAGCGATTGCATATATAGAATCATTTAACTTCTTACAAATTGCTTTTCTGCAACTACGGTTATAATAAGCATTTCCTGTACTTTAAGTTAGGCAGATATCAACCACTTGATATCAATTTCTTTGCAGTCTATGCAGATCTATCCAAAATATATATTTCGAAAACAAAATAAATGTAAGGAAAGCGAACAAATGTTATTTATATAAATGGTTTGTATTCGATTAAATAAAAAAATATTCGGTATGGTATATACTGATAAACTCTCTCTCTCTCTCTCTCTCTCTCTCTCTCTCTCTCTCTATATATATATATATATATATATATATATATATATATATATATATATATATATATATTGCTATTTGGTTGGTTAAATTTGAGCATTTATTTCCTTAATATTTCATAACATTTGTACATTTCATATTTTTGACTACTCTTTACTATCATGCCCCTATTGTAGCCTTAGCACACGATATTTAGAATTAGGATCTTTTTTACTTATTTTCGATTTTCTATTTGAGCTATTCCATTTACTTTATTTCTTCTCGTATAGAAATAAAAATTGTTGCTTTGCACATTAGATTTACTTTAATAAATTAAAATTTATACATTTCATACTTTAAATTGTACTTTACCACAGCGTTGCTATTATTGCTTTACCACAAAGTATTTGGAATTAAAATTCACTTATTTATAATTATTTCGTACTTCCGTTTTTATTTTCCTTTTTCAAATTTGAGCAATTCAAATTAATAAGTTTTTATCATAATAAGTAAAATAAATTTTCTTTTAATTAAGTATTTACTTAAATTTTAATTAAACCAAAATAAATAGATGTAACATATATGATTATATATAATCCATAGATATTGTTGACATAGTATTTATAACATGCACATTAAGTATGACCCTATTTACATACGCCGAGCTGGCAGCCGAATGGTTAGCGCTCTTGCCTTCGGTTCAACAGTTCGTGGGTTCGAATCCCACCTTGGGCATGGATGTTTGTAGTGGTTCGGAATCCACTTTAAACCGTAAGTCCCGGTCTAATTAGCCCTCGTGTGCAAAAAATGACCGTTGAGCGACAAACAAACCAAACCTATTTACATACATATTTTATTCATTTCATTTTTAATATTTATCTTTAAAAACAACTCATGTTTTTGGCGAATGACTTCGCGATAATGATTTTTTATTGAAAATTCTGCATTATTTTCGTAAAAATGGCAACAAGTCATATAAACAACCGAAAACAATTGTAATTTTTTAAATATTTGAAATATCTATATTTAACGTGTCCCAGCTGCCGTTGAGAATACGACTGATCTTTCAGTCGGTATCGAACTTACCATCTTCCGATAAGGAGAATGAACGTCCTAACCAACGAAGCCACCGTAGCCCACATTTCGTTAATGTATGCGAAATGCAAGTAAGATTTTTTAAAATTAAAGATATGTTGAAATTTTCTTTTCGTGCGTCAGTGATGAATCGATGATATATATATATATATATATATATATATATATATATATATATATATATATATATATATATATATATATAAATTCTGTTTTTATGCATTTTAGCATACGTAATCACCCTTAGCTAATATGATATTCTTTTTTATATAGATATTCTTTATTTTGAATAGGAAGGATTTATTTGCCGACCAACTTTTCTAGTGGTCAGAGTGCTTGACTGCGGATAAGGAGGTCCTGGGTTTGAATTCCGGTTCGGGCTTGGATGTACTTTCTCTCTCTATCTATCCTGTCTTTGTTCTTTCCTAGTATGAATGAGGTGTGAATGGTTGCCTACCCTATAAACGGGTTCCTATGGCATGTGTGTACTGAGGAATTCGGACTCCACACCAAAATAGGGTTCAGTTGGAAAAGTGGAGCAGCGCATCCCATATTGGCAGCCTGACTGACACACGACAATGAGTGAATGAATGAAAAGATTTATTTGATTAATCAATATTGTATAGTTTTTCATAGGCATGTAACTTGACTAAGACAACCTGTAAAAAAATTAGGGACTCGCATAAAAAGAACAGTGAATCTTGATGGATATATCTCATGAAAATGCAATGAGTTACATCTCATGAGCTTACTTTTTGGGAATCTTCCTGGGTTATTGATCCTTAAATCAAGATATCAACACAAGAGTAATTTGCTAAATAACTTTAAACTAAAATAGAAGATATTTCAAATGTATTAAGATGCTTAAGCCTATAACTGCAAAGTGTAAAAAATAGAGTTTCTTTTCATCAAATTTCCTTTTTTCCATAATCATTTACATATTTTTGTACAGTTTTTATTTTTATGGAGGTATTTTGCAAGTTAGCCAAACTGGTTTAAAAAGATAAATTTCCTAAATGAATAATTTTTAAATTCCAATAAAAAGGTTTGGAATTTATGGAAACAAATAATTTTACCACAAATTGTAATTAAACTTGTTTAATAAAACGTTTCCTTTTAGCTAATAAAGTTAATTTTATATTAACAATTTAAAAGATAATATGAGAGAACATTTTAGATAAGGATGCTTACTTTCTTATTAAGAAAAAGCAGTTTGGCCAGTACGTTTGGAGGATAATATTTTAAAGAAAATAAACGAGTAATGCTTTTTCTTTTTTTTTTCCAAAATTTTATTTATAAGTTAAAGAGTATATTGCGTTTGCAGTTTTTTTTATGAAGAAATAATGTTTCGTTATTTGAAAAACTGCAAACGCGATATATTCTTTTACCTATAATTAAAATTTTGAAAAAGGATTACAATTTATTAATAAATATCGAAATTTATTAAGGTTGTTGAAATTAATTTAATTATATAAATACTGGAATTCTGTTCTAATTTAAGTATCGAAAATTACAACATTAATAGATCTTGAAAATATTGATTTTTAAGTGGGTTAAATAATCTATTGAAGTAATTTTTAATTTTTAAAGTGATATAAATAAAGAAAAAAAGGAATATTATATAGCAATACGTGTACGTGTGTCAACTATTGAATAATAGAATATTTTTCAAAGCATCATAAAGTTAGCTAAAATACTTTGCCCTGAAAATCAAAGAAAATTTATTATTGTAATATACAATGAGACAAGTAGCTATAATTTTAGGAAAAATAGAATGCACATTATATTTTAAGCGATCTATCATTTAAAGGAAAAAAATGTAATTTATTCAGTATTTGTGATTCAGGTTCGGTTTATATTTTATATTATCTTTGAAAATAATTGAAAAAATATTTTCGGTTGATAATTGAAGATAAATAAATTAAGCATTTATAACACACCGCTTTTTAATAATTTATATCATTGAGAATTTCATTCTGTATGTATATTTCATACAATAAATCTTTTTCTTTTGAAAGAAAAATTTTAAATAACGCAAAAATATTGTTTCTTAAAAAATTTTAATTTTCAGATATAAAAAAATTAAATTTATCATCTGATACTCTCAAAAGATATGATACCATAAGCAAGAATAGTTAAATTATTAACTATGGCTTTCAGATCTGATTAAATTCATTCAAAATAACAATTATTTTTATCAGACTAAGGACATCGACAGTTTTTAAATACTGGATCAAATTTTGACTTCAAAGTCTATTTTACTCTTGCGAAAACATATGTGTAAAAGAGATATAAGAAATTAAAAACAAATATACATGTGAAACTAATGTTTTCTAGAATTAAATAAATTTATAGTAATAAAGTAAAAAAAAATTGCTTATTTCTAATCAATAAATGAGGATTATCAAAAAATAAAATAAAAAATAATTTTTCTGGCTTTGGGTATATATAAATTTGTAAACATTTATTCTAGTTATAAGTTTTATTTTAGTACATAGTTAATTCCACACTTTTTAAGGGCTTGAAATTAAGTACTGAATTAAAATTTGTTTTATCAACTAAAATTTTATAAATTATTGAAATATATGAAGCTACAAATAAAAAACAAATTAAATTGATGAATTGAAAATAAAATAATTAACATGATTTTAGATAAAGTAAATTGTTAGAAGATAAGTAATTTAAAAGAAACGTTGTTGTTACTAATGACACTTGGACAAGCCAAGCTCGCTATGCCTTGGCTATTCGAATTTAAGTCAATTGGGAGCGTGTTTCGTTTAATCAGAGCACCATGAAGGTGAAAGTACGACTTTGCTCTACACACATGCCATAGGGACCCGTTTATAGGGTAGGCAACCATTCACACCTCATTCATACAAGGAAAGGACAAAGACAGGATAGAGAGAGAGAGAAATATTACACCCATGCCTGAATCGGGTTTCGAACCCAGGACCTCCTTATCCGCAATCAGCCACGCTGACCATTAGACAAATTGGGCGGCTAAAAAAAACATACATTTTACAATCATTCCCTCATAAATAATTTATTAATCGAAAATATTTAATCTTTTTTATTAAAAATTGAAACTATTTATCACTTATTATAGTAAGCGATTTTAAATATTGCGTTAATTTACTTTTGTATTCAAAAAATATTTGCTCATGTTTATCATATTTGCTTACATTATTACACCTGCCCTACTAGTTAAGGTCATTGGCCGCACCCCTTTTCAGTCAATCCCTTTAGGTTTGGTCCCTTAGGGAGAACTCTCATGGAGGAAGGAACATAGAGGGAGCAGTTCTAACCGCGAAATAGCATGCACGCCGATGAAGTATCTAGCAGACGATACCACGCCCACTCTGTCTTTCAAGGGAAACAGTACTTTCTTATTGAGGGCACACTATAGGCAAGCATTATTTTCATTTAAACTCCACACACTGAAATAAAAAGGATCTAAATTACTTACTTTTTCTTAAAAAGCTATTTTTATTAATAGTTAAGTGCTTAATTTGTATTTTTGCTAATTATTAATGTTATGTGCCGCCCGCCGTGTCTAGTGGTCAGAGTTCCTGACTACGGATAAGGAGGTCCTGGGTTCGAATCCCAGTTCGGGCATGGATGCACTATCTCTCTCTATCTATCCTGTCTTTGTCTTTTCTGTGTATGAATGTGTTGTAAATGGTTGCCTACCCTATAAACGAGTCCCTATGGCATGTGTGTACTGAAGAAGTCAGACTTCACACCAAAATATGGCTCAGTTGAAAAAGTGGAGCAGCGTAACCCTCAACAACAACATTAATGCTATGTATTTTAATAAAGAAATTTTAGGCGTGTTATTCACGTTATTGACTTTGAGATAAACACTTGAATATTATGAATCAAATTAAATATCATATTATTATATTTATAATCACGAGAGAAAAATGTCGCTGTTTCTTTTCTTTATTGATATTCAATGGCAAAGTTTCCTACCTATGTTATTCCCTGTGATTTTATCCATGCATGCAATATTCTGCTATTTGGTTATGATTTTTCCCTTTATAAGAAGGAATTATGCTTCTGTGTATAAATTTATTTATCTCTATACAGCAAAAATATTTTCCTTTGATGTATTTTAGTCCAATATTAGAAAAATGTTTTTATTATCAATAATTTGAAAATGAATTTCGTTAAATAATGTAAAGTTAAAAAAAAATTATAATATAAATTCAACTGTGTAAGAAATCTAGAACCTAAATAAAATATATTTTAGTTATCTCTAAGATTGAATTTTAATAAATCTTGATTTATTATATTTAATAAGATTTATATAAGATAAAAACATCTTCTCAAGAAGTATAATATTTTAATATACATGTAATGTTAAAAACTCAGTATACTTTTGTTTCAAAAAATTGAAATTTATTCACTAACAAAATAATTAAATGTATTCCTAAACTAATAAAATTAATCTCCTTTAAATTAATTTTTTTACAGATGAAATTTTTCTTTTATAATGATTATTTAATAAACATTTATTAAAATAATTTCTGTTTAAACAATGAAGTTTAAATAAGTATATTTTCTTAAAGAGGCTTATAACAAGAGGCTTAATAGTAAAGAACGGATTTTAGTGTAATGTTTTGGAAGACAGAGGGGATATGGCACACGCGTCAAGTGCTGATCAATAGGGCGGCTCTACTTATGTTCTTCCATGAGAACCCTCATCAAAATATACCAAGTATGGTTACAGTTTACTTTAAAGCCACGACTTCCCATATACTCTCGTGTTTCTAAAAATACAAAGAAATTTCTTTGTATAAAATACTAAAAAGAATGTATTTGCACGCTTTAAACCATTTTGGAGGTGGTATAGGCTTGCAAGAAATTTTATTTAAAACATTCTGCAGCCAGCAAACAGCGCCAGTAAACGTGCTCCCTCTTGAAAATATTGGAAAGAAGCAATGCATCTTTAACTGGAAAAGTTTTGCTTACTTGAAGCTGAGAGAAATTAGAGGAATGAATATTCGTGTTGATGGTAATATCATCGAAGTTATATAAATGGTTATCCAAAACCGAGAGATTTGTATGAAGCTGAACATAGAAGATTTCAAAAATTTAAAACCAGACACTGACCTTTAGCAAACTGAATGGTGAAAGTGGAACTGCGAATAAAATTTCGGAATTTTGAATGGAAAGAAGGATCATTGAGATATAGTTACTTTCCAAGTACGACCCAAAGGTTGTTTTCAATGCAGACGAGACAGGTTTGTTTCTTAAGATCTTACGCGAAAAAATGCTTCTCTTTAAAAGCGATAAATGTAGCGATGATAAAAAGAAAATGAAGCGAAAAATAACAGTGTTTCTCGCAACCAACATGAACAGAAAATAAAAACCGGCTCCGCTTTTCATAGGAAAGTATGTAAAGCCTAGATGTTTCAAAAATGTTCAAAAACAGCCTGCTGTATACTTGGGTAACAAACAATGCTTCGATGCCTGGCAGCATTTTTGAAAATTGACTGAGCCTTAGATTGTCTTTCTTTTTAATTAGAGAATCTAAAGTTCTTCAAACCACAAATAACTGCATTGCTTGCTTTAAAGTCACGGATCTTGAACCTATGTGTATGGGGATTCCTCTGCCTAACCTGACATCTGTCTGACATCCCATGGATGAGGACATAAGCAACACCTTCAAGCACAAATAACCACAGGGTACTTCTTAAAAGTGTTATTTTGTGCTTCGAGTGGCCTTAAGAAATTGATCCTAAGAGAGCGGTGAATTTTTCAATCAGTGCTTGGAATGATATTGAAAGAAACACAGCATCAAGAGCATTTACACGTGCCGGCTTCATTAAAGAACCCCAAGGTTATTTACTTGATGACTTGAGTCACTTATGGATGAACTGAGAAAAAGAATCCCTTTGATGTCAAGATTTCTTTAAATAACTTTTTTAATATAGACTCACACATGTGACAGGGTTCGCACAACTCCTGGAAACTCCTTAAGTTCCAAAAGAAATTTAAGGAATCTTGAAACTCCTGAAATTTCGACTTGAATCATTGAAAATCGTGTGAATTACTCCTAGAAATTTTTCTTACCTTGATGCATTGGGAGCCAGTCCCAAGAGATTTGAATATTGTTAGAGTATTGTAATTCCCGGAACAATGGCCTAGAGTCTATTCCGGGAAATTAGTGAATAAATTGATTGTCAATTAGAATATTGTTAATCAAATCTCTTAAAACACTCTGACCTACACCTCTACGTTGGTGGCTCCTAGTAACACCAATAACATCGGTGGCTAACGTAGGCGGAGGGGACACTGCTTTTGTTCTTACTGCTTTAATTTTGTTAAAACTTTTTTGGTCAGGTGTGCCAAATTATTTTGTATTAATTTTTGTTTTGATTAGTTGTGCTAAGGCTTTGCAATTACACTCAAATGGCGGAAGTACCGCCTCTCCAAGATGGAGACTTACAGACTAGAAGTATAGATCTAAGTTCAGATCTAAACATGAGACTAAATACCATATTTGAATTGGAAAAAGATCTACAGACTGTTATTGCGAATAGTAAGTTGTCTCTTATATCTCAGGCTAAGATGCGTGATGGTATAACTGAACTAATGAAGATGGTGATGAATCAAGTTCAAGAAATATCCTATTTGAAGGCCCAAATTCAAACTACTAAGACTTACGCAGCTGCTGTTCAACAAGTTAATATCCTAGAACAAGATACCAAAATGAAAACAATAGTAAAAGGAAATAGAGAAAGATCTCGACAAAGGCAAAATAACGTATTAATAATATACCCCAACAAGGAGGGCAATACATCAGAGGAAACAAGACAAACAGTTAAAAGGATTATAGACCCGGCTAAGGTCAAAGTGAATGTGAATAAAACCAGAAAAATAAGAAAAGGTGGAATTATTATTGAAACCAATACTGCTGAAGATATAGATATGATAATCAAAGAGATCAAAAATCGAGACAAAGAGGAAGAATTAGTTACAACTAAACCTAATAAAAGGAAACCTAGAATAATTTTATATGATGTTGATAAAGACATAGAAAAAGAAGAAATAGTTAATAAGATTATACAGCAAAATGATTTAGATGAAGATTTTGGATTGGAAGTGTTATATAAGTTCAATGGCAAATATGGAAACAACTGGATACTTAGTGTGGAAAGTAAAGATTATCCTAAAATTAAAGACAAGAAAAGATTCTACATAGGCTGGACGGCGGTAAGGTATAGAGAATACCTAAGGGTAGTTCAGTGTTATAAATGTCTGAAATTCGGACATTTTGCTAAGCATTGTAAGAATGAGGAGAGATGTAGTAGATGTGGTGTTAGCCACAAAGAAGATAATTGTACAAACGAAATTAAATGCTGCAATTGTGCAGAATATAATGATAGGTTTAAAGCCAAACTAAAAATAGACCATAGTGCTAAAGATAAAAAGTGTACAATTCATGAAAGAGAGCTTAACAATATAATATCTAAGATAGACTATGGCCTATAAAAATAAACAATACGATATCAAGTTCCTACACATTAATTTAAATCATTGTCATGCAGCAAATCTTTCAATAGCACAAGAATTAATTAGTAATGAAATAGATATAGCCTCAATAAATGATCCATATGTATATAAAAATAAAATAATAGATATTCCGAACCAGTATCACATAATTGCGACATCTCAACCGATAACTGCAATATTAATTAAAAGAGGATTAAAATCAGTAACCATTTTGGTAGAAAAAGAAATTGTGATAATAACAATAGAAATAAAAGAACTTAAACTAAATGTCTGTTCATTATATATACCACCATCTCAAGAGATTGAATCCACTTTAAATCAACTAGAACCAGTTATAATACAAAGAAGAAATGAAAAATGGATAATACTTGGAGATCTTAACGCCAAATCAGTTATATGGAGTCCCAGAAATACTGACCCGAGAGGTCAGAAAGTAATAGACTTTGCTTTTAAACATGAACTCATATTCGAAAATGATCCAGACAGTAAACCAACCTATAGCAACACCCTCGGGATCAGCTGGATAGATCTATTAATGACAAAGAATTTAAAGAAAGAAACCATAACAGACTGGACGATAAAAGATGATTTTACTGCTAGTGACCACAATATAATGGTCTTTAACTTAAAAATAAATACATATAAAATTCAATTAAGTCAAAGATTGAATTGTAAAACACTAAATTGGACCACATTAAAAACTTTGTTAAAGAAACTCACTGAAGAAATAGACCTAGAAGATATTGAATGAGTAGAGACCGATGAACTAATTGAAAAAATAGAAAATAAACTGGTTGAAATTTGCAACCAATGCAAACTAAAGAGTAGAAACCGTAAAAGTAAAAGTAACTATTGGTGGATTAAAGATCTAACGATACACAGATCCAAAATTAGAGCATTACGAAGAAGATTTCAAAAAGAAAAAGATGGAAGCGCAAGGCAAGAATATAAGACAATATATAAAAGAGAAGCAGCAATGTATAGAAAAAACATTATACTTACAAAGCAGAAGGCATTTAAAGAATATTTGGGTTCAATAACCAATGAAAATGCATTTGGTAATTATTATAAAACCATAAAACAGGATAATACAAAGAAGATGTTAAACAATATGATAAAATTGGATGATGGAAAGATTACGAAAGATCTAAAAGAAGCAACCAACGCAATTCTAGAGTATAATTTTCCATTTGTTACACAAGAACAAACAGACCAGATATATGAATCAGCCTCAGATAAGGATATTAATACATTGGAAATAGAAGAAATAATCTCGGGAATGAAAACAGGAAAGGCACCAGGATATAACAACTTAGAACTTGATATATATAAAGAATTGCTTTACACTGACCAAAAGTGGTTTAGTAGTATTATAAATAAGTGTTGGAAAAATAATACTTTTCCTAAAGTTTGGAAAAAAGCCAAGATTATCCTAATACCAAAAGATGGTAAGGATTTAACTTTAAGAGAGTCATATAGACCTATCAGCCTGTTACCAGTCTTCGGTAAAATTCTAGATAAGATAATTTTAAATAGATTAACTTATGAACTAAACCAACGGAATTTTATCAGTAGCAGACAATTCGGATTTATAAAGGGAAGAAGTACTGATGATGCAATTTATGAAATAGTATCTCAGATAAACGAAAATAAGAAACAAAAACTATATACATGTTTAATAACATTAGATATCAAAAATGCATTTAATTCAGTCATGGGCAAAAATATACTAGAGATTTTGAACAAGTGTAAATTAAATAAAAACCTTTATAAAATGATAGATTCATTTTTATCGAATAGAACCTACTTAAACCATGAAGGAACATCAATCAAATATAATATAGGAGTACCTCAAGGTTCCTCTTTAGGACCAATATTGTGGAACCTAATAGTTAATGAACTGTTGATGGAAGAATTTGAGGAAAATGTTTATATCCAGGCATATGCAGATGATATCATAGTTCTGTTAAAAGATAAAACTTATTATAAGTTTACAAACCTATCTAAAAAGCCGATACAAAAAATTGAATCATGGATAAACAAATATAAACTAAACTTAAAATTAATAAGTGTAATTATTCAATATTCACAATAAAGAAAGAAATTACGAGAAGACCAACAATTCAGATCATGGGAAAAAACATTAAGTATACACCTATTATTAAATACTTAGGAGTAACTATGGATACCAGATTAAATTGGAGCGAACATCTGAATGCAGTGCAAGAAAAGGTATACAATTTTACCAACAAAATAAACAGAATTTCGAGAGCTACATGGGGTCTAAAACCCCAAGTTATCAAAACCATATATAAAATAGTTATAGAAAAGATGATATTATATGCAATACCGGCTTGGTATAAGAATACAATAAAAATGAATTCGAAATTAAATCAAATTCAAAGAATCTCTTTAATAAAAATATCAAAAACATATAGTACAGTATCTACAGATGCGTTACAAGTTTTAACAGGCTGTCAACCTATAGACCCAATAGCGAATTCCATCAAACAAATTTATCTAATTACTAAACAGAGAGTAAAGGTCAAAATAGGTAACATCGAATTTAACAGTGATAATACATGGACAAGTCAAAATCAAATAATCCCACCATGGGAGAAGAAAGAAATATACTGGACAAATACCATAGTTATGCAAGATTTTTATGTATTTACGGATGGTTCGAAAATAGACAATAAGGTAGGAGCAGCAACAATAATTTGCCATGACAATACTATAATAGAAACAATCAAGACAAGACTAAATGATCAGGCTACAGTTTATGAAGCTGAAGCCTTAGCCATATTAATAGCAATAAGATATACAATTAAATACAATATAAATATATGCCATATCCACTCAGACTCTAGATCTGTATTAGATACCATAAAATACCATAAGAGAGGCAACAAGACAATTAATGAAATATTGAACCTGATTTACTATAATAACACGAATTTTACCTTTCACTGGATTAAAGCACATAAAGGAATAGAATTAAATGAATTAGCAGATTGGTATGCGAAGCAGGCAACCAAAGAAATTAACATATTACACATAGTTCCTTACTCAAAACAGCAATTAAAAACAATAGCAAAGCAACATATAATGAAAGCCTGGCAAGACATATGGGATTCCTCAGTTAAAACAAGAAGACTCAGTTAAAACATGCAATATACCCTAAAGTAACAGAAAAAAGAATATCAGCAGATTTCCTACTTAATCAAATAAAAACAGGCCATGGGGCATTTGGAATATATCAAAACAGATTTTTCAATAAACCGGACACATGTAAATACGATGATAATAAACAGGACATAGAACATATAATATATGAGTGTAGTAAGTTCACAGATATTAGATCAACAAGTTTTCCAAAGAATTATAGAAACTTGGAAATTAAACAATTATTGAAAATCCCTAAAGCAACATCTGGAATCAAGGAAATCATGTACACAGTATTTATGGACTCATTACCAAAGCCCACATAATGTAATTGTAAATTAAGTTAAAACATGTTTGTAATATTGCTAATTAGTTTGTTAAATATTTTGCATTTTGTACTAGTTGTACTTTTGTATTAGTTGTATTTATAATTTAATAAAGGCAAGTAGCCCAATCTTCCGTCGGGGACGAGTCTGGGTGGACCGCAGGGTGGCGGTTGCCAGTCTGCGGACAAGGCTCAGACCGTACCGGGGTGTTATGGATGTTTTGGTCTGCGTAGATATGGTTGCAGACTTGGATCGAAAGCTGGAGTACCGGCACTCGATCGGTCATGGGCCAAGTGCTCTCCTGGCGGATTACTGTCCGCGACTAGTCATGTTCGCTGCCGAATACCTTCGGGTGGGACGGCTTATAACATCTAGCGTTTACCTTGATGCATTTATTTTTTTCTACAAAATATTATAATTTTTTGATTTTTTTTTTAATATTTTAAAATTTTCAATAAAATAGTCTTAAAACTTAATTTAGTGTTAGTTTTTAATATTGTCACTAGATGGCGGATACATCGATATTAAATTTTTTTTGTACTTTTTAACTGTTGACTTGCATAAACGTTTTGTCCACCTAGTTCAGCTACAATTATTTCATGATAACTCGGTTCAGTAGTATGTAAAGTGAAGTGACGCGAATTAATTACGAAATAATTATTGTTTTGCGCAATTAATACCGGCGATTTCAATTGATTCTTTTTCTATTTGCTGCTGTTTTCCTTGTTTTGTATAATAATGCTTTGAATATTAATATATAAATATAAAATGTTTGAGTTAAAACATATTTTCCATATTTTCCTTGAGGACAATTACGTATAATTCAATTGAATCAGGACAAATTTGTTTAAAAATGAATTAAAGAATGAAATGAAAATTATTTAATATGCCTGGTGGAAAGTGTCTTTTCAATGGGCTCTTGAAACTATATCTAATAGTTGTATTTGTTTTGAGTAAGTGTATTTATATTTGAAACGAAATTGTCTACTAATATAGAAATTAGTCTTGCAATGTTATATACTACAGACAGAGACCATTCGTTTGTGTAAACATGGGGTATTTCTTAAGATGTTAGGGAATTTTGACATCAATGTAAACGGGAATCAGAAGTCACACACACTATTTAAGCGCACTATACGAAAACACATTTTTCTCCTGAAATATATTTTTTATACTAAAATAAATACAACAGTTCGTCTTGCAATGTTATATGCTACTGAAAGAAACCTTTCGTTTGTGTATACATGGGGTATTTCTTAAAATATTATGGAATTTTGACATCAATGTAAGAGGGAATCAGAAATCGCACATACCATATAAGCACATTATACGAAAACACATTTTTCTCTTAAAATTATTTTATATAATACAATAAATACAACAATTAATCTTGCAATGTTATATGCTACTGAAAGAAACCATTCGTTTGTGTATTTATGGGGTATTAAGATATTAGGGAATTTTGACAACAATGTAAGCGGGAATCAGAAATCACACAAACATATAAGCGCACCATACGAAAACGCATTTTTCTCCTAAAACATATTTTTTATAATAAATTAAATACAACAGTTAGTCTTGCAATGCTATATGCTACTGATAGAAACCATTCCTTTGTGTATACATGGGGTATTTCTTAAGATTTTACGGAATTTTGACATCAATGTAAGCGGGAATCAGAAATCACAAATACCATATAAGCGCACTATACGAAAACACATTTTTCTCCTGAAATATATTTTTTATAATACAATAAATACAACAGTTCGTCTTGCAATGTTATATGCTACTGAAAGAAACCTTTCGTTTGTGTATACATGGGGTAATTCTTAAGATATTAGGGAATTTTGACATCAATGTAAGCGGGAATCAGATATCACACATACGTATAAGCGCACTATACGGAAAACAATTTTTCTCTTAAAATTTACTTTTTATAAAAAAATAAATACAACAGTTCGTCTTGCAATGATATATGCTACTGAAAGAAACCATTCGTTTGTGTATATATGGGGAATTTCTGCAGTTATTAGGGAATTTTGACATCCATGTAAGCGGGAATCAGAAGTCACAAATACTATTTAAGCGCACTATACGAAAACACATTTTTCTCCTAAAATATATTTTTTATACTAAAATAAATACTACAGTTAGTCTTCCAATGTTATATGATACTGATAGAAACCATTCCTTTGTGTATATTTGGGGTATTTCTTAAGATATTAGGGAAATTTGTCTTCAATGTAAGCGAGAATCAGAAATCAAACATACCATATAAGCTCACTATACGGAAACACCTTTTTCTCCTAAAATACATTTTTTATAATAAATTAAATACAACAGTTAGTCTTGCAATGTTTTATGCTACTGATAGAAACCATTGTCTTGTGTATACATGGGGTATTTCTTAAGATTTTACGGAATTTCGACATCAATGTAAGCGGGAATCAGAAGTTACAAATACCATATAAGCGCACCATACGAAAACATTTTCTCCTAAAATATATTTTTTATTATAAATTAAATACAACAGTTAGTCTTGCAATATTATATGCTACTGACAGAAACCTTTCCTTTGTGTATATATGGGGTTTTACTTAAGATATTACGGAATTTTGTCATTAATGTAATACGGGAATCAGAAATCACGCGTACATATAAGCGCACTATAAGAAAACACATTTTTTTCTTAAAATTTATTTTTATAATACAATAAAAATAACAGTTAGTCTTGCAATGATATATGCTATTGAAAGAAACCTTTCGTTTGTGTATACATGGGGTATTTCTATAGATATTAGGGAATTTTGACATCAATGAAAGCGGGAATCAGAAATCACACTTACCATTTAAGCGCACTATACGAAAACATATTTTTCTCTAAAAATTTATATTTTTTAATAAAATATATACAACAGTTCATCTTGTAATGTTATATGCAACTGAAAGAAACCATTCGTTTGTGTATACATGGGGTATTTTTTAAGATATTAGAGAATTTGGAGATCAATGTAAACGAGAATCAGAAGTGATCCATATCATATAAGCGCTCTATAAGAAAACACATATTTCTCCTAAAATATATTTTTTTTTGTAAAATAAATACAACAGTTAGTCTTCCAATGTTATTTGAAACTGATAGAAACCATCCCATTGTTTATATTTGGGGTATTTCTTAAGATATTAGGGAAATTTGTCATCAATGTAAGCGGGAATCAGAAATGAATCATACCATCTAAGCGCACTATACGAAACCACCATTTTCTCCTAAAATACATTTTTTATAATAAATTAAATACAACAGTTAGTCTTGCAATGTTATAGGCTACTGATAGAAACCATTCCTTTGTTTATACATGGGGTATTTCTAAAGATATTACGGAATTTTGACATAAAGTAAGCGGGAATCATAAGTCACAAATACCATATAAGCGCACCATACGAAAACGCATTTTTCTCCTAAAACATATTTTTTATAATAAATTAAATACAACAGTTATTCTTGCAATGATACATGCTATTGAAAGAAACCATTCCTTTGTGTATACATGGGATATTTCTTAAGATTTTACGGAATTTTGTCATAAATGTAAGCGGGAATCAGATGTCACAAATACCATATAAGCACACCATACGAAAACATATTTTTCTCCTAAAATATATTTTTTACAATAAATTAAATACAACAGTTAGTCTTGCAATGTTATATGCTTCTGAAAGAAAACTTTCATTTGTGTATACATGGGGTATTTCTATAGATATTAGGGAATTTTGACATGAATGAAAGTGGGAATCAGAAATCACACATACTATATAAGCGCACTATACGAAAACACATTTTTCTCCAAAAATTTAATTTTTATAGTAAAATAAATACAACAGTTCATCTTGTAATGTTATATGCTACTGAAAGAAACCATTCGTTTGTGTATACATGGGGTATTTCTTAAGATATTAAGGAATTTTGACATCAATATAAGCGGGAATCAGATATCGCACATACAATAAAAGCGCACTATACGAAAACACATTTCTCTCCTAAAATATATTTTTTATAATAAACAAAATATAACAGTTAGTCTTGCAATAATATATGCTACTGAAAGAAACCATTCCTTTGTGTATACATGGGGTATTTCTTAAGATATTAGGGAATTTTGACATCAATGTAAATGGGAATCAGAAGTGATACATATCATGTAAGCGCTCTATAAGAAAACACATATTTCTACAAAAATATATTTTTTATAGTAAAATAAATACAACAGTTAGTCTTCCAATATTATATGATACTGATAGAAACTATCCCTTTGTGTATATATGGGGTATTTCTTAAGATATTAGGGAATTTTTTCATCAGTGTAAGCGGGAATCAGAATTCAAACATACCATATCAGCGCAGTATACAAAACACCTAGTTTTGCAATGTTATATGCTACTGATAGAAACAAACCCTTTTTTTATATATGGGGTATTTCTTAAGATACTAGGGAATTTTGTCATCAATAATATCGGGAATCAGAAATCATACATACAATATAAAGCACTATACGAAAACACATTTTTCTCTAAAAATTTATTTTTTATAATCGAATAAATACAACAGTTAGTCTTGCAAACTCATATGCTATTGATAGAAACCATTCCTTTGTGTATACATATGGTATTTCTTAAGATATTACGGAATTTTGACATCTATGTACGCGGGAATCAGAAATCACGCGTACATATAAGCACACTATAAGAAAACACATTTTTTTCTTAAAATTTATTTTTATAATACCATAAATGTAACAGTTAGTCTTGCAATGATATATGCTACTGAAAGAAACCTTTCGTTTTTGTCTACATGGGGTATTTCTATAGATATTAGGGAATTTTAAAATCAAAGAAAGCGGGAATCAGAAATCACACATAACATATAAGTGCACTATACGAAAACACATTTTTCTCTAAAAATTTATTTTTTATGATAAAATAAATACAACTTTTCATCTTGTAATGTTATATGCTACTGAAACAAACCATTCGTTTGTGTATACATGGGGTATTTCTTAAGAGATTAGGGAATTTTGACATCAATGTAAACCGGAATCAGAAGTGATACATATCATATAATTGCTCTATAAAAAAACACATATTTCTCCTAAAATAAATTTTTTATAGTAAAATAAATACAACATTTAGTCTTCCAGTGTTATATGATACTGATAGAAACCATCCCTTTGTGATCCCTCAAAATATGGTCACCCCATCAAAATATGGGTATTTCTTAAGATATTAGGAAATTTTGATATGAATGTAAGCGGGAATCAGAAATCGCACATACTATATAAGCGCACATTACGAAAACACATTTTTCTCCTAAAATATATTTTTTATAATAAATTAAATACTACAGTTAGACATGCATTGTTATATGCTACTGATAGAAACCATTCCTTTGTTTATACATGGGGTATTTCTTAAGATATTAGGGAATTTTGACATGAATGTAAGCGGGAATCATAAGTCACAAATACCATATAAGATCACCATAAGAAAACACATTATTCTCCTAAAATATATTTTTAGGAGAATAATGTTTAGGTTATAAATTAAATACAACAGTTAGTCTTACAATGTTGTATGCTACTGATAGAAACCATTCCTTTGTGTATATATGGGGTATTTCTTAAGATATTAGGGAATTTTGACATTAATGTAAACGGGAATCAGAAGTGAAACATATCATGTAAGCGCTCTATAAGAAAACACATATTTCTCCTAAAATATATTTTTTATAATAAAATAAGTACAACAGTTAGTCTTCCAATATTATATGATACTGATAGAAACCATCCCTTTGTGTATATATAGGGTATTTCTTAAGATATTAGGGAATTTTTTCATCAATGTAAGCTGAAATCAGAAAACAATCATACCATATAAGCGCACTATACGAAAACAACTTTTTCTCTTAAAAACATTTTTTATAATAAATTAAATACAACAGTTAGTCTTGCAATATATTATGCTACTGATAGAAACCATTCCTTTGTTTATACATGGGGTATTTCTTAAGATATTACGGAATTTTGACATCAATGTAAGCGGGAATCATTAATCACAAATAAAATAAAAGCACACCATACGAAAACACATTTTTCTCCTAAAATATATTTTTTATAATAAATTAAATACAACAATTAATCTTGCAATGTTGTATGCTACTGATAGAAACCATCCCTTTGTGTATATATGGGGTATTTTTTAAGATATTAGGGAATTTTGTCATCATTGAGAGCGGGAATCATAAATCATACATACCATATAAAGCACTATACGAAAACACATTTTTCTCTAAAAATTTATTTTTTATAATAAAATAAATAAAATTGTTCATCTTGTAATGTTATATGCTACTGAAAGAAACCATTAGTTTGTGTATACATCGGTTATTTCTTAAGATATTAGGGAATTTTGACATCAATGTAATCGGGAATCAGAAATCGCACATACCACATAAGCGCACAATACGAAAACTTATTTTTCTCTTAAAATATATTTTTTATAAAAAAATTAATACAACAGTTAGTCTTGCAATATTACATACTACTGAAAGAAGCCATTCGTTTGTGTATACATTGGGTATTTCTTAAGATATTAGGGAACTTTGACATCAATGTAAACGGGAATCAGAAGTGATACATATCATGTAAGCGCTCTATAAGAAAACACATATTTCTCCTAAAATATATTTTTTATAGTAAAATATATACAACAGTTAGTCTTCCAATATTATATAATACTGATAGAAACCATCCCATTGTGTATAGAAGGGGTATTTCTTAAGATATTAGGGAATTTTGTCATCAATGTAAGCGGGAATCAGATATCAAACATACCATATAAGCGCACTATACGAAAACACATTTTTCTCCTAAAATACATTTTTTATAATAAATTAAATACAACAGGTAGTCTTGCAATGTCATATGCTACTGATAGAAACCATTCCTTTGTGTATACGTGGGTTTTTCATAAGATATTACGGAATTTTGACATCAATGTAAGCGGGAATCAGAAATCATACATACCACATAAAGCACTATACGAAAACACATTTTTCTCTAAAAATTTATTTTTTATAATAGAATAAATACAATTGTTCATCTTGTAATGTTATATGCTACTGAAAAAACCATTTGTTTGTGTATACATTTGGTATTTCTTAAGATATCAGGAAATTTTGACATCAATGTAAGCGGGAATAGAAAATCGCACAAACAATATAAGCGCACAATACGAAAACACATTTTTCTCCTAAATTATATTTTTTATAATAAATTAGGTACAACAGTTAGTCTTGCATTGTTATATGCTACTGATAGAAACCATTCGTTTGTGTATACAAGGGGTATTTCTTAATATATTAGGGAATTTTGACATCAATGTAATCGGGAATCAGAAATGGCACATACTATATAAGCGCACAATACGAAAACGCATTTTTCTCCTAAAATATATTTTTTATAAAAAAATTAATACAACAGTTAGTTTGCAATGTTACATACTACTGAAAGAAACCATTCGTTTGTGTATACATGGGGTATTTCTTAAGATATTAGGGAATTTTGACATCAATGTAAACGGGAATCAGAAGTGATACATATCATGTAAGCGCACTATACGAAAACACGTTTTTCTCTTAAAATACATTTTTTATAATAAATTAAATACAACAGTTAGTCTTGCAATGTTATATGCTACTGATAGAAACCATTCCTTTGTTTATACATCGGGTATTTCTTATGATATTACGGAATTTTTACATCACTGTAAGCGGGTATCATAAGTCACAAATACCATATAAGTACACCATACGAAAACACATTTTTCTCCTAAAATATATTTTTTATAATACATTTAAAACAACATTTAGTCTTGCAATGTTATATGCTACTGATAGAAACCATCCCTTTGTGTATATATGGGGTATTTCTTAAGATATTAGGGAATTTTGTCATCAAAAAAGCTGGAATCAGAAATCATACATACCATATAAAGCACTATAAGAAAACACATTTTTCTCTAAAAATTTATTTTTTATAATAGAATAAATACAATTGTTCGTCTTGTATTGTTATATGCTACTGAAAGAAACCATTTGTTTGTGTATACATGGGTAATTTCTTAAGATATTAGGAAATTTTGACGTCAATGTAAGCGGGAATCAGAAATCACACATACTATATAAGCGCACAATACGAAAACACATTTTTCTCCTAAAATATATTTTTTATAATAAATTAAATACAACAGATAATCATGCATTGTTATATGCGACTGATAGAAACTATTCTTTTGTTTATAAATGGGGTTTTTTTTAAGATATTACGGAATTTTTACATCAATGTAAGCTGGAATCATTAGTCACAAATACCATATAAGCGCACCATACGAAAACACATTTTTCTCCTAAAATATATTTTTTATAATAAATTAAATACAACAGTTGGTCTTGCAATGTCATACGCTACTGATAGAAAACATTCCTTTGTGTATACATGGGCTATTTCTTAAGATATTACGGAATTTTGACATCAATGTAAGCGGGAATCAGAATTAACGCTTACATATAAGCGCACTATAAGAAAACACATTTTTTCCTTAAAATTTATTTTTATAATACAATAAATGTAACAGTTAGTCTTGAAATGATATATTCTACTGAAAGAAACCTTTCGTTTGTGTATACATGGGGTATTTGTATAGATATAAGGGAATTTTGACATCAATGAAAGCGGGAATCAGAAATCACACATACCATATAAGCACACTATACGAAGACACATTTTTCTCCTAAAATATATTTTGTATAATAAAATAAATACAACAGTTAGTCTTGCAATAATATAAGCTACTGAAAAAAACTATTCCTTTGTGTATACAGTGGGTATTTCTTAAGATATTAGGGAATTTTGACATCAATGTAAACGGGAATCAGAAGTGATACATATCATATAAGCGCACTTATACGAAAACACCTTTTTCTCTTAAAATACATTTTTTATAATAAATTAAATACAACAGTTAGTCTTGCAATGTTATATGCTACTGATAGAAACCATTCCTTTGTTTATACATCGGGTATTTCTTAAGATATTACGGAATTTTGTACATCACTGTAAGCGGGTATCATAAGTCACAAATACCATATAAGCGCACCATAAGAAAACACATTTTTCTTCTAAAATATATTTTTTATTATAAATTAAATACCACAGTTTGTCTTGCAATATTACTTACTACCGAAACAAACCATTCGTTTTTGTATGCTTGGGGTATTTCTTAAGATATAAGGGAATTTCGACATCAATATAAGCGGGAAAGAGAAGTCACACATACTATATAAGCGCACTATACGAAAAAAACCTTTTTCTCCTAAAATACATTTTTTAAAATAAATTAAATACAACAGTTAGTCTTGCAATGTTTAATGCTACTGATAAAAACCATTCCTTTGTGTAAACAAGGGATATTTCTTAAGATATTGCGGAATTTTATCATAAATGTAAGCGGGAATCAGATATCAAACATACCATATAAGCGCACTATACGAAAACACATTTTTCTCCTAAAATACATTTTTTATAATAAATTAAATACAATAGTTAGTCTTGCATTGTTATATGCTACTGATAGAAACCATTCCTTTGTGTATACATGGGCTATTTCTTAAGATATTACGGAATTTTGACATCAATGTAAGCGGGAATCAGCAATCACGCGTACATATAAAAGCAATATAAGAAAACAAATTTTTTCTTAAAATTAATTTTTATAATACAATAAATGTAACAGTTAGTCTTGCAATGATATATCCTACTGAAAGAAACCTTTCGTTTGTGTATACATGGGGTATTTCTATAGATATTAGGGAATTTTGACATGAATGCAAGCGGGAATCAGAAATCACACATACCATATAAGCGCTCTATAAGAAAAGACATTTTTCTCTAAAAATTTATTTTTTATGATAAAATAAATACAACAATTCATCTTGTAATGTTATATGCTACTGAAAGAAATCATTCCTTTGTGTATACATGGGATATTTCTTAAGATATTAGGGAATTTTGACATCAATATAAGCGGGAATCAGATATCGCACATACAATATAAGCGCACGATACGAAAACACACGAACGATCTCAAATGTAATTGGGAATCTGAAGTCACTTGTGTCACTTGAGCTTGTCTGTGTGCAAATTCTGGCCATAGGAAACTTATGAAAAACCATATAAAGATTAAGTGTAATAAGGTAATGCTAATTGCAGAATTTTATGTAAATACTTATATTCGTTTTTGTGGGAGATTGAGTTGTTTTTTGCTGAAATACATAAGATATCACTTCGGACAATTGAGCGCACCATACAAAAACTCACTTTTCTCCTAAAATATACTTTTTATAATAAAATGAATACCACAGTTAGTCTAGAAACATTATTTACTATAAAATTAAACCATTTATTTCTATATCTATTGGCCATTTTTTAAGATATTGAGGAAATTTTGGATTTTGATCTCAAATGTAATTGGGAATCTGAAGTCACTTGTGTCACTTGAGCTTGTCTGTGTGCAAATTCTGGCCATAGGAAACTTATGAAAAACCATATAAAAGATTAAGTGTAATAAGGTAATGCTAATTGCAGAATTTTATGTAAATACTTATATTCGTTTTGTGGGAGATTGAGTTGTTTTTTGCTGAAATACATAAGATATCACTTCGGACAATTGAGCGCACCATACAAAAACTCACTTTTCTCCTAAAATATACTTTTTATAATAAAATGAATACCACAGTTAGTCTAGAAACATTATTTACTATAAAATTAAACCATTTATTTCTATATCTATTGGCCATTTTTTAAGATATTGAGGAAATTTTGGATTTTGATCTCAAATGTAATTGGGAATCTGAAGTCACTTGTGTCACTTGAGCTTGTCTGTGTGCAAATTCTGGCCATAGGAAACTTATGAAAAACCATATAAAGATTAAGTGTAATAAGGTAATGCTAATTGCAGAATTTTATGTAAATACTTATATTCGTTTTTGTGGGAGATTGAGTTGTTTTTTGCTGAAATACATAAGATATCACTTCGGACAATTGAGCGCACCATACAAAAACTCACTTTTCTCCTAAAATATACTTTTTATAATAAAATGAATACCACAGTTAGTCTAGAAACATTATTTACTATAAAATTAAACCATTTATTTCTATATCTATTGGCCATTTTTTAAGATATTGAGGAAATTTTGGATTTTGATCTCAAATGTAATTGGGAATCTGAAGTCACTTGTGTCAATTGAGCTTGTCTGTGTGCAAATTCTGGCCATAGGAAACTTATGAAAAACCATATAAAGATTAAGTGTAATAAGGTAATGCTAATTGCAGAATTTTATGTAAATACTTATATTCGTTTTTGTGGGAGATTGAGTTGTTTTTTGCTGAAATACATAAGATATCACTTCGGACAATTGAGCGCACCATACAAAAACTCACTTTTCTCCTAAAATATACTTTTTATAAT